>CAEFZX010025783.1:0-28449 GCA_903066825.1 Alfaro cultratus
CAGTGACACGTCCACAGAGACATGTCCACAGTGACACATTCACAGAGAGACATTCACAGAGATACGTCCACAGAGACGTCCACTGAGACACGTTCACAGAAACACGTCCACAGAGACACGTTCACAGTGACACGTCCACAGAGACACGTTCACAGAGACACGTCCACAGTGACACATTCACAGAGACGTCCACTGAGACACGTTCACAGAAACACGTCCACAGAGACACGTTCACAGAAACACGTCCACAGAGACACGTCCACCGAGACACGTCCACAGAGACACGTCCACCGAGACACGTCCACAGTGACACGTTCAGAGAGACAGTAGCTGCGTTTCTGTTACCAATGTGAACAAATTTCTGTCAATTTAATGTCGAAAAAACATAAATTCCTAAGTTTTGTTTCCATTAAATAAGAAAATAAATTAAAATCATTTATAAATATTGTTGTTTTTTAATAATGTGATAAATATTAGGAATCATCAAACTACTTCCTGTTGTCTTCTTCTTTGTTTTATTGGCGGTTGGCAAATAAGTTTTGGATTATTACTGCCCTCAACTGGTGAAGATTATGAACAACATTCCTGTTTTCTTTGTGTTATTAAATTGGTTTGTTTCCATTAATTTCGTTTATTTTCATAATTCCAATTTGGCAAATTATGGTTAATAGAAATGCAGCTCCTGTAAACTCCAGTTTATTAGTGCAGAACATTTCAGCAAGAATCCTGATTTTATATCAGAAATCATCATAAATTATGGCAGCAAGCAATAAAAGTTACATTTTGTCAAACATTTTGATCAATGTTTGATTTACTGTTAATCAGATCAGCTCCAACCAGCTGGGTTCAGTCTGGATTTAAAGGAGCTCAGGGTTTCAGCTGCTTTCAGTTTTCTGGAAGTTTGTTCCAGATCTGTGGTGAATAGAAGCTGAACGCTGCCTCTCCATGTTTGGTTCTGGTTCTGATGCAGAGCAGAACCAGAACCAGCAGGTCGATCCAGTAGCAGATCTTTAAACCGTTCAGTGATTTATAAACTACTGGGTCGTGTAGAGCCGGGTGGTGTCTCTATCCTCCTTGTTCTAGTCAGAACTCCAGCAGCAGCATTCTGGACAAGCAGGTTCTGGACCAGCAGGTTCTGGACCAGCAGGTTCTGGACCAGCAGGTTCTGGACCAGCAGGTTCTGGACATTGGTTTGTCAGTCAGACCTGCTGCAAGAATCAAAGCCTGGATGAGTTTCTCTGATCGGAGGCTTTAGTCTCTGGTCCTGGAAATGTTCTGATATTTGGCTCAGCTCTGCTAGTGACATTTACACAAATCCTTTTCCTCTACAAACAAGTTGGCAGATTCATTATACACTTTCCTCCTCTTTCCTCCTCTTTCCTTCTCTTTCCTTTTCTTTCCTCCTCTTTCCTCCTCTTTCCTTCTCTTTCCTCCTCTTTCCTCCTCTTTCCTCCTCTTTCTTCCTCTTTCCTTCTCTTTCCTTCTCTTTCCTCCTCTTTCCTTCTCTTTCCTCCTCTTTCCTTCTCTTTCCTTCTCTTTCCTCCTCTTTCCTCCTCTTTCCTTCTCTTTCCTCCTCTTTCCTTCTCTTTCCTCCTCTTTCCTTCTCTTTCCTTCTCTTTCCTTCTCTTTCCTCCTCCCACCCTGCAGGAGGTCCTGACTCCTCCTCCTCTGTCCCTTGCAGTGCCGGCCTTTAAGGCCCCCAGGAACCTGCTGACCTCTGAACCCACTAAGACCAGCTTCAGGGTTTCCTGGGACCCGGCTCCGGGGGACGTGCGGGGCTACAGGGTGACCTTTCACCCCTCTGGGAGCGGCGTGGACCTGGGGGAGCTCATGGTCGGTCCGTACGACAACACGGTGGTTCTGGAGGAGCTCAGGTAAGCTCACCTGCAGGTGATTGTTTCATTCTGGTCAGAAAGGCTCATAAGTATACATATAGGCTCTGAAATGTCCAGCTATGTAACTTTTATAATAAATATGATTTTACATGTTTGTCTGTTAAGATGCTATACAATAAACAAGTTCTTGCGATAAACGATAATATTGTTATTTTGAGACCTTTTTCTTATAATCAATGGTGATTATTAATGACATAATAATTTTATTCTCAAAGATCAATAAACTTTAAACTCTAATAAACATTATCTGGAACTGGAGAACATTTTAAATATCCAGAATAAGTAAGCAAATATGAAATAAATTATTAAGTCTATGTTAACAAAATTATCTTTTTTGCTCTTTGCTAGTCTACAGCTAGCATGAATGCTAAGACTAATTAGCATAGCCACAGTTTTTCTGTAACAGTAAGCGGTTTCTCCTCTGTTAGCATATTTAGCAGCGCCAGCATAAGGATGGTTAACAGCGCTAAGCCCCGCCTCCTGGCTCTGATTGGTTGTGTTTGGTCCAGGTCTTAGAAGAGCAGATCAAACTGTCATGATGTTGTGACGGTTTAATAAATATGTAAAAAGTTGTAAAGTTGATGATTTCTCATCTGGAGAAACGTATGGCGGTCAGATGAGACGAACGTTGAGCTGCTGGTCGTCCTCATGGGGAGACTTGGTGGTGGCAGCATCATGCTGTGCAGGAACTGATTGGAATGCTGAAGAAGTGGGCCCAGCTGGGTTCTGATTGGGATGAAAGTCTTCCTGAAGCTCCGCCCCTCTCTGTCAGGGAACAGGAAGTGACGTCGTTTGTCTCCCTGCAGAGCGGGAACCAAGTACTCTGTGGCTGTTTTTGGGATGTTTGACGGCGGCGTGAGTTCGCCGCTGGCCGGGGAGGAGAAAACCACGCTGATGGACGAACCGGAATCTCCACCTCTGGATCCGTCTGGTAAAACCAGATCATCCTCCTCACGCCACTTCCTGTCAGAACCAGGCACTGCCGTTTCACTTCCTGTCTCTGGCCAGCTGCCGGGCGGCCCACGCTTTCCTCCGGTCAGGCCAGTTGGTTTGGGGATTGCTGATTGAAACTTGGTGCAGATTTCAGGTTCTGCTTTCTATTTACTTCAGAATAATCTGAAACGCTCTTTAAAGGTGACCTACTGTGCTTCCTTTAGCGGGTTAGCATCGATCTGTGGCCTATACAAAACATGTTCATTACAGTTTTTGCACAGAATCATTCTTACATAGCGAGCTTTTTTAGGGCCTCTGTCTCTTTAAATCTAAAAGAGCTGCTGCTGGCCACGCCCCCAACTCAACGTTTACACTCACCTAAAAATGGCTGCACACAGATGTACAATTTACATCTTTGAAAAGCATTTGTGGAGCCTCCTGCAGAACCACACAGAAAGCAGCAAGTCAACAACAAAACTCTTGTCTTATCCAGCAGCCATTGTATAGTGAATATCGTGGCAAACCAGCTGACCAAACATAATGCAACCCAGCTTGGGTTGCTAGGTAACGGGCTGAACTCTCCAGGGGTTGCTAGGTAACGGCTGATCTCTCCAGGGGTTGCTAGGTAACGGGCTGAACTCTCCAGGGGTTGCTAGGTAACGGGCTGAACTCTCCAGGGGTTGCTAGGTAACGGGCTGAACTCTCCAGGGGTTGCTAGGTAACAGGCTGTGTGACTTAAGAGGTTTTTGAAACGGCTTGTTTTCCAGAAACCAAATAACATGAACTTCCTGCCAAAAAGCAGCTGGGTGTTTTTCAGAAGCAGTTTGAACTAAAAAATGTGTAAAATGTGAATTTTGCCTAACAGGCTGTAATGATTAGAAGTTGTTCGGATGATCGGCTCATCCTGATCTTTCATGGAACAAACTGCTTCATCCGTTCAGCAAATTCTCCTCCACTCATAAAAAATGACCTATTTCCATATTTACGTTCCCTGAAATATGGAACAAGCAGCTTTTGTTAACCTCCAGTTAATCTGGACCAGAAGGTGAGCTGCTGCAGATGGAGGATTTTGTTTCTCAGTGCTCCTCATGTATGGAAACCCTGTAGGGCCAAAAACATGCAGCATTTCATTTGTCTTTCACATGTAAAGTTTTTTAACGTTCATAACTTAAAGCTGATCACAGACGTTTAGTTTTCAAATGATCTATTTGTCAGATGAAAAAGCAAATCAAAATACTGCCCCTAGTGGCAGAAATTATAAAACAAAACCTTAAGGTTTAAGAAAAACAGAAGTGTAATATAAAAATGCATTATCAAGCCTACAAATATGTTCACTCTTTACACTTCAGGTTGTATGTCAACACATTCAAACATTTATCAGGCTGACTCTGGATGTTGCACCTGCACAGGTCTGTTCATCAATTTACCTCATAATGTCTGTAGATATAAACCCTAAAGGAACCATCCTGCTATGTTCTGACTCAGGAGGGACAAATATAAAAGCATGCCACACTTTTCAGATTTTTATTAGTGAAAAATTCTGAAAATTATTAATTTTCTTTGTTTGACGTCTCAGTTTATGTTTGGAGAGAATGTAGAAAAACTAAAGGAGTGTGTTAAAGTTTGTTTTTATTATTTAAACATTGTTTGTTTAAATCGGAATAGTTTCCGTCCCGACTGGACGTGTGTTTATGTGATGAGATGATCCTCAGACCGCTGGATCTGCACCAAGTTCCTGTCAGATGCTTCAGACCTGCTGCTGCTTTCAGGCTTACAGGAAACTGTGGGGTTGCTGGTTCTATTCCAGCGGCGCCAGAGCGACTGCAGAGAGCCTGGTTCTGCAGGCCAGAGAGGCAGCGCTGTTTGTAACGCCGGGCGTCCGGCGGCGTGCCGTCCTGCAGAGGGACGAGCCGATGGTTTTCCTCTTGCAGGTCGATGAAGGAGCGCCGAGCGTTCGCCGCTGCTGCAGGAAAACAACGCAGCCGACCTGCTGGACACACTGGATCTGCTGCAGCAACATGAACTGTCACTGCTGTTATATGATGTTACTGAATCATCTGTAAAGTGATTGGTTGTGATTTGCAGCTTCTCTTCTTCTTCTTCTTCTTTTCTGTCGCTTCTCGTCATGTGAACTAATCCGACACGGTGGAGCTCAGCAGGACACACCGTCATTAAAACCAGATCAATTCAAAGCTTTTCTCACCGCTAATGAGACAATAATCAGCTGGAAAACCAACAAATCAGAGGGAGGAACATAAACAACAGACAGCCAGAACAAGTATCCACGCCCCCACACCGGCCCTTTAAGCAGCTTTTCATTCCAACTTTAATCAAACACTTAAGACCTGAATTTATATCCTATGGTTCAAAAAATATGTTGTGAATTAATCAGAGTATCAATCTGAACATTTTATTTGTAACTACTGTCAACTTAGTGTGAAGTGCACAATTCAGAGACTGAGGTCCAGACAAAAGTCAGGGAGCAAAATCATCTTTAATGCGAATTACGGCCGGAGAACAGAAAGTTCATGGACTGAGGAAATAACCGATCTAACGAACTCAGAGTTACATAGTTATTATATTCTCCTCTCTCTCAGCTAACCAAGGCAGAGACTTAATCTTCAAGGACCAAAACAAAGGAGAGAGGAACAGTTCAGCTCTGTTTGCTCATTCACTATCATGTCTACGGGAAACTAAACCCTCTGTCTCTGTGCTGGGAAGGACCTGGAAAAACAGCAGGTTCCCAGACGACCAGCCTGGAAAAGTTCAGCAGAAACATGTTGTTGAAATAGTTTTCACTCCTCTGCAGTCGCACGGAAAAACATCCTGACTGTGATACAATAACGTTACATTTATGTGATACATAAAGGACACTGTATGATGCAAATAAAACATTTTCTCTTTAAAGAAAAATCTACTTCACATTAGCTATGATGCTAATTAGCGACAGCAGGCACTTAAGGAATTAAACAAACGTTTCAGATTATTTTACTGATGTTTAACAAAGACTTTCACATTGAGTTAAAATATGTATTTAAACATCCATTGATTTAGCGCCATTACAGTGTTTCAGTTGAATTCCTTCACTTCACGCTCCCAGGAGCTCCTGGATCCTTTTTGCAGCATAAAATCAGTTTTACAAACTGAATATGAACATATATTGTATTGATATTTGTCCTGCAGTGTTTCAACTGAATTCTGAAATCTGTCCTAGATGCTTTTATCCCATTTCACAGTAAAAAAAAAAAAAAAAGTTGTACTTGTTATATACAGATTATTTACTGAGATTACCGGCCATTGTTTCCAAGAAAGGTGTAGTTCACACTCCAACCACTAGATGTGTCAGAGCACGTCTAAAAGCAGCCTTACTATGAGAGGAAAAGGCAGCAGCCAACATTTGTAGCTTCACTAACTAAACCGAAAAGAAGTTCCCAGACATCTGACTGAACAAATGTATCAGTCAGGAGAAGGGTTTCAAAAATCCCACAGCATTATTCACACACTACCGTGCCGTGAAGACAGTTTAAACAGATCAGAGAGGAAACGTCTCATTAAAGACGAACAAAAATCTTCAGAATGATCCAACATGGCGGCTGAGATCCTCTGAGCTCCAGTGGACCGGCCGGTTCTGGTCGTCGGACCGGCCGGTTCTGGTCGGCCCGTGTGATGCCAGCTCGCCTCGTGTCTCTGCAGACAGCCAGTGCCGGACGTCGGCCAAGGCCGACATCGTCCTGCTGGTGGACGGCTCCTGGAGCATCGGACGCATCAACTTCAAAACCATCCGCAACTTCATCGCCCGCATGGTCGGCGTGTTCGACATCGGCCCCAACAACGTCCAGATCGGTAACCGTCCCTCGCTTTCACACCGCCGTTTGAAGCTTACCAACATTTCGGAGCATCAGAATAATCCCAGTATAATCCCTGAGTTCCCGCGGTTCGGTCATCAGACGACCCGTCATCAGGATGATCAATCATTCAGTTAAAGATACTTTATTGATCCCAAAGGAAATGAAATGTAGCTGAAGCTTTACGTTTCCAGTTTGATGCTTCAACATTTCAGCAGCTTTTCAGACCAAAAGGGATTAAAAGAGCCGAAAGTCGTCTGCATAGAAACAGTCAGAGGTCAGGGGTCAGGAGGTCGTTGTTAACTGATGGTTCTGTTTGTCCTGCAGCTCTGGCCCAGTACAGCGGCGACCCGAGAACCGAGTGGCACCTGAACACACACCCGACCCGAGAGTCACTGCTGAAGGCCGTCAACGATCTGCCGTACAAAGGAGGGAACACCATGACAGGTGAGGGAACACCATGACAGGTGAGGGAACACCATGACAGGTGAGGGAACACCATGACAGGTGAGGGAACACCATGACAGGTGAGGGAACACCATGACAGGTGAGGGAACACCATGACAGGTGAGGGAACACCATGACAGGTGAGGGAACACCTGGGAAATCCTTCAACTGATGGAAAAATAGGATTTATTGAAGAGGATTAGGATTACTGATTAGGAAATCCCGAATCGTGAGAATTTTTAGGTTAAAGTTACAATTTTGACTTTAATCTTAAAGTGCAGATTTTTTTTTAAGTTTCTACTTTTAATTCAAAATGTAACTTTAATCTCAAAATTCTGACTTTGAGGTTAGGATTTTGACATTCAGAATTTTGCCACTAATGTTAAAAATTTTACTTTCTTTTTTAACGATTTTGTTTCAGATTTCAGAATTCTGTTTTTTCTTTAAAAAAAAAATCCTAATGAATTTTGTGTTAAATTTCAGAATTCTGAGGTTAAAATCAGAATTGTTCAGAATGCTGAGTTTTAGTGTTGCCGTTGAAACGTAGATGAAGCGTTTTTGACAAGCGCGCCGTTAAACCCAGATTTTATCGGCCCTCTCTGACCCGGTCCTTTCTCTGGTTCTGGTTCTGACTCAGTGAAAGTGAAGGAGAGGAAGTTCTGCCTCCAAGCAGAACCGGGTGTTAAATGTTGCCACATGTTGGTTTTATAGCAGCCATTTTTATGGCTTTGATTTATTTCCTCTGTGAGTGAGTTAATTATGACCCGGATGTTGTCGGTGTTCTGGATGTTCTGGTTCGTCTGGTTAACCGGTTCCCTTTTTGGACCGGCACCGCTGGTTCTGCTCAACAACACTTAAAATAATCTTTGCAGTGTGCTGCAGTTTGACAGCCAGATCAAGATGGTGAATGTCCTGAGACAGTTTCCTTCAGACCCAAAATTATCACAATGTTTTCATTTAACAGTTTTGATAATTAGTTTAAATAAAAATTAAAGTTTCAGTTAGTAGAGCTAATGTTTATGGTCAGTGCTTTAGTGTTAGCTCCTGTTAAATATTGATAAATGCTGCATTCTTATTGGTTGAGCATAATGACCTATAGATCAGCGTAGACGGAGTTTTCCCGCCAGTCCCGGTTCATTTGTTGGGCCTCTGCTCCTCGCACAGGAATGGCTCTCCGCTACATCCTGCAGACCAACTTCCAGCCGTCGGTGGGGATGCGTCCCGACGCCCGGAAGATTGGCGTTCTGATCACCGACGGGAAGTCGCAGGATGAGATCATCGTAAACTCCCAGAGCCTGAGGGACAGCGGCATCGAGCTGTACGCCGTCGGTGAGCGCCGCCGCCCGCTCCCCGGCCGCTCCCTGCGGTCAGGTGGAGCGGATCTCTCATCGTGTTCTTCGCAGGCGTGAAGAACGCCGACGAGAACGAGCTGCGCTCCATCGCCTCCGACCCAGACGAGATCCACATGTACAACGTGGCCGACTTCCGCTTCCTGCTGGACATCGTGGACGACCTGTCCAGCAACCTGTGCAACAGCGTCAAGGGTCCAGGTAGGACGGGGCCGTGGAACCAAGGTTCCCCCTGACGGCGTACAGCTCACTCCGCCTCACTCTGCCTCCAGATTCTGGTCCCGAGCTGGGCCCGCCCACCGACCTGGTGACCTCTGAGGTCACGCACTACTCCTTCAGAGCCTCCTGGACGCCACCAGAGGTCCCCGTCGAGCAGTTCAGGGTCACCTACAGGACGGCGGCCGGAGGCCCCACCATGGAAGTGAGCTGCAGCCCGACCCGGTTCTGGGTCCGGTTCTGAACTGTGGTGTAAGCCGGGTCTGAAACCACAGAAACAGTGAATCTGCTGGGGCGGCAGGCGGGTGGTGAACACTTATCACATGTTTGTAGAAGTATTTTTATCAGTTCTCAGTTTTGCAGACATCAGGTTTCATCATCACTTTTTCGCTAATATGAAGGAAATATTGACTCAAACCAAGTTTTCAGTAAAATGTTGTTATTCTAGTTTTGTTCCAGATGTTTGTGCTGACAGTGACGTAAACTCCCAGTTTGGTGTTCTTCAGTGCAGTGGAGCGGGTCAGCCGGTTCTGGTCAGCCGGTTCTGGTAGAGAAGATGAGATTATTAAAGAACAAAGGCCCGTCTGACTGCGTGTGATTTAACGAGCTCAGATCTCAGGAATAATTAAACCTTCACTTTCAGGGAAAATGTTTTCCAAGCTGTTCCTGATTTCCCAGCAGGAATTCTGAGTAAATCTTGTCATTAAAGCAGTAAATGATGTAACGGCTGTAAAAGCAGGATTCCTGACACATCACAGATGAGTAACAGCTGATTCTTTCCCTTTAGTCTCTAATCAGCTTCATTACAAACACATCTGGCTGCTCTGCCGGTCGGCTTGCTGTTGTCAGCAGCAGGAATGAAGTCACTTCCTGCTCCAAGCTGGACGGATTCTCCCAGCGACATGTTCGAGTCCGGCTTGCTGACAGGGAAACATCTGGAGCGAAACCAGGACATAATGACAGGAGAAAGTCACAATGTTACAGCAAAGTTGTTCTGATGCCACATAAAACTATAATAATCCTGGATAAAGACACAATAACCCAGAATTAAATGTCAATACGAAAGTAGTCATGAATCTACTAGAAAGCATCTGTGACGTCATGCTGGTGGCTGAAGTGAAGCGTCGCTCCGTTCCAGGTTCTGGTGGACGGCGAGGTGACCACCACGGTTCTGGAGAACCTGACGCCGCTGACGCAGTACGTGGTGAACGTGTTCGCCGTGCTGGAGGGCGTCAGCAGCGAGCCTCTGAAGGGAACCGAGACCACCTGTGAGTGTTCACCTCGCTTCCTGCTCTTCTCCAATCAGCAGCCGCTCACACAGGAAGTTAGCGTCATGGCTAACAGCTAGCTCTTCCTGCTGCTCTTATGGGCCAAGTCGGTTCAGACCACCAGGTGAACTCTGACCCAGATGGACTCTGGTCAGAAATCACTGCTTCACATTATATAGACAACGCTAAACACAAGAGCACTCCACACTTTTCAGATTTGTTCACTGGAGTTTGTTTGGACCAGAACAAACTTTAAAGGGTGTGAATACTCTACTCTCCTGACTGGTTCTGACTGGTTCTGACTGGTTCTGACTGGTCTTAACTGGTTCTGACTGGTTCTGACTGGTTCTGACTGGTTCTGACTGGTCTTAACTGGTTCTGACTGGTTCTGACTGGTTCTAACAGGTTCTGACTGGTTCTAACTGGTCTTAACTGGTTCTGACTGGTTCTGACTGGTTCTAACAGGTTCTGACTGGTTCTAACTGGCTCTGACTGGTTCTGGCTGGTTTTAACTGGTTCTGACTGGTTCTGACTGGTCTTAACTGGTTCTGACTGGTTCTGACTGGTTCTAACAGGTTCTGACTGGTTCTAACTGGTTCTGACTGGTTCTGACTGGTTCTGGCTGGTTTTAACTGGTTCTGACTGGTTCTAACTGGTTCTGGCTGGTTTTAACTGGTTCTGACTGGTTCTAACAGGTTCTGACTGGTTCTAACTGGTTCTGGCTGGTTTTGACTGGTTCTGACTGGTTCTAGCAGGTTCTGACTGGTTCTGACTGGTTCTAACTGGTTCTGACTGGTTTTAGCTGGTTCTGACTGATTCTAACTGGTACTGACTGGTTCTAACTGGTTCTGACTGGTTCTAACTGGTTCTGACTGGTTTTAACTGGTTCTGACTGGTTCTAACTGGTTCTGACTGGTTTTAACTGGTTCTGACTGGTTCTAACTGGTTCTGACTGGTTGGTACTAGTTTTAACTGGTTCTAACTGGTTTTAACTGGTTCTGACTGGTTCTAACTGGTTCTGACTGGTTCTAGCTGGTCTTAACTGGTTCTGACTGGTTCTAACTGGTTCTGACTGGTTCTAATTGGTTCTGACTGGTTTTAACTGGTTCTGACTGGTTCTAACTGGTTCTGACTGGTTCTAACTGGTTCTGGCTGGTTTTAACTGGTTCTGACTGGTTCTGACTGGTTCTGACTGGTTCTGACTGGTCTTAACTGGTTCTGACTGGTTCTAATTGGTTCTGACTGGTTTTAACTGGTTCTGACTGGTTCTAACTGGTTCTAACTGGTTCTGACTGGTTCTAACTGGTTCTGACTGGTTCTAATTGGTTTTGACTGGTTTTAACTGGTTCTGACTGGTTTTAACTGGTTCTGACTGGTTCTAACTGGTTCTAATTGGTTCTGACTGGTTTTAACTGGTTCTAACTGGTTCTGACTGGTTCTAACTGGTTCTGACTGGTTCTGACTGGTCTTAACTGGTTCTGACTGGTTCTAACTGGTTCTGACTGGTTTTAACTGGTTCTGACTGGTTCTAACAGGTTCTGACTGGTTCTAATTGGTTCTAACTGGTTCTGACTGGTTCTGACTGGTTCTGACTGGTATTGACTGGTTCTGACTCGTTCTCACTGGTTCTGACTGGTTCTGACTGGTTCTGACTGGTTTTAACTGGTTCTGACTCGTTCTCACTGGTTCTGACTGGTTCTAACTGGTTTTAACTGGTTCTGACTGGTTTTAACTGGTTCTAACTGGTTCTGACTGGTTCTAACTGGTTCTGACTGGTTCTGACTGGTCTTAACTGGTTCTGACTGGTTCTAACTGGTTCTGACTGGTTTTAACTGGTTCTGACTGGTTCTAACAGGTTCTGACTGGTTCTAATTGGTTCTAACTGGTTCTGACTGGTTCTGACTGGTCTTGACTGGTTCTGACTGGTTCTAACTGGTTCTGACTGGTTCTAACTGGTTCTGACTGGTTCTAACTGGTTCTTACTGGTTCTAACAGGTTCTGACTGGTTCTAACTGGTTCTGACTGGTTCTAATTGGTTCTGACTGGTTTTAACTGGTTCTGACTGGTTCTAACTGGTTCTGACTGGTTCTAACTTGTTCTGACTGGTTCTGACTGGTTTTAACTAGTTCTGACTGGTTTTAACTGGTTCTAACTGGTTCTGACTGGTTCTTACTAGTTTTAACAGGTTCTGACTAGTTTTAACAGGTTCTGACTGGTTCTAACTGGTTCTGACTGGTTTTTACTAGTTTTATCTGGTTCTTACTAGTTTTAACTGGTTCTGACTGGTTTAAACTGGTTTTGACTGGTTCTGACTGGTTTTTACTACTTTTAACTGGTTCTGACTGGTTTTTACTAGTTTTAACTGGTTCTGACTGGTTTAAACTGGTTTTAACTTGATCTAACTGGTTCTGACTGGTTCTCTCCCCTAGTGCCGCTGCCTCCTGCAAGCAACCTGAAGGTCTACGACGAGACGTCCAGCACCATGAGGGTGAGCTGGGAGGAGGCGGTCGGAGCGAGCGGCTACCTACTGCTGTACCGCTCCATCAACGCCTCGGAGCCTCAGGAGGAGCAGGAGGTGAGGACGCTTCAATCCTATTTTATCCCATTTAATCCCATTTAATCTACTTTGACCCAACTCCGGTCCGGTTGGTGAGGTGTGAACGCTAACTGACCTCTGGTCCTCCAAACCTCAGTATGGGTTCGGTTTGAATGTGAACACCAAGCGGACCGGAGACCGCTCCAAAAGCAGGAAGTGGTCTACAGGACAGGGCATTCTGGGTAAATACAGTTGCGCTCAGTGTCTTCAGAGGTCGTTGGTGCAGCGCCCCCACAGGCGCCACATTGCTAATGTTGCCTCTTTGCTCCCAGTTGTTTGTGCTATAAAATGGAAATACATTATACCGGCCGTTTAAGAGGAATCATCGCTTGGAAATGTCTGAATTGGATTCAAGTATTTTCCAGGTTTGGATTCCAATGGAAACAGAGACAAGAGAACAGAAAAAATATTTACGTCCGTCTGAAACTGTTGTTCCGCCCCCAGACTGCGGCGCCCTGAGTGGAGAGCCTCAGATCCATCCGGGGAATTTCAGTTAGAAATTAAAACGACAAATGAGTTTTTATGAAACACCTCAAGATGATTCGAAGCCTCAGTCGGCTGTGTGTGTCTGGAAACCTGCCTGAACTTCCTGAGCCTGGAGGATTTTCAGGTCTGATCTTCTGTATTTTGTCTGAGCTCTTCCTTCATCGTTCTTCATCATTTGTCCCGATTCTTTTTGGATCTGGACGATGTTTATGTTTCATTTCATCGTTTGTTTAATCGAGGCAGATCTTCTGTGTGGCTGCATCACAGATTACAGACATAGTAACACAAATGAAAGAATGTGTTTTAAAACAATTAAAATATTTAACAATGAGTTTGGTTCTGGTTCATCTTTATCCCGTACTTAAGCCACATTAAGCTGAATATTAAACTGAATATTAGAATGTGAGTCCTGGTTCTGCATCAGACGGTGATGCGCGGCGCTCTGAGCATGCTCAGTGCCTCCAGGTTTCACTTCGGTCCGTTTGTCTCTGCAGGTTCGCGTTGCCAGAGGCGTGACGAACACCCAGCTGCTGCAGCTCATCCCCAACACGCAGTACGCCGTCACACTCATGGCTCTGCACGGCGAGGCCACCAGCGAGGCCCTGGAGGGCCGCGGGGTCACCTGTACGTAACCCGGCTCCGGTATCATCGGGTCACTAGCAACATGGCCGACCTCCGGGGGAAATGGGTTCAGAGCCAAAACCTCCAGCAGCTCCACAAAGATCAGCTGCTTAACTAACAGCAATGGCCTGGGTCCGACAGACAGAACTAAACACTTAACTAGAGTTGTGCCGATCGATCGGCCACCAATCATAATCGGCAAATTTCCGTGAAAAAGATGATGATCGGTGATCGACCAGCGTCTCTTGTTGCTGATCACCTGTACCTCCCTTCTCGCTGCGCAGCATCAAGTCCTGTAGTGAGGAGCTTTAACGCTCTGAGTGAACGGGGATGTTTGCGTGTCGCGGTGGGAAATGACGTCACAATGCATCAACACGACGAATCTAATATGACATTTAAAAAACAAACTTGATTGATTTGGCTACATCGAGGATTTTAGATATGTATTAAAATATGTCTATTAAGTCTAAATTAGGTGAATTTATTGCAGATTATTTTTTAATTTTGCCAGATAACATAGAATCATTTATGCCTAAAGTGAAAAATTAACAGCCAATCCAGGTGATCAGCAGAGATCGGTGATCGGCCTCATGGATGATCGGTATCGGAACCGGCAGCAAAGAACCTGGTCAGAGCATCACTAGTATAAATTAAATGTTTTACCTGCTAACTAAATGTTTAGCCCTTAGATATTTAGTTTGATTAAGTACTTCGTTTGAAGCTGTGACATTTTAAAATATGAGTGAATCCCAAGGTGAAAACATAAATTTGAATAATAAACTTTACTCTTTTTTCTTATGACTGGCTAAATTACCAAAAAAAAAATGGAGTTTGACCTTTAACCTTTGTTGGAGCAGAGGAAGCTCCCAGTTTTCTGGGTTTTCTGCCTGAGCAGCTCGGCAGTCTGACTGGATCCAGTGAGCCGGACTGACCTGGTGGTCGGTTCCTGGTTCTGGTTCCGGTTCTAACAGGTCTCTGTCCTCCCTCAGTACCCCTGGCCCCTGCTGGAGAGCTGAGGATCAGCGGCGTCACCCACAGCAGCATGATGCTGAACTGGGACGCGGCTCCTGGAGCCGTCCGCAGATACATGATCGCCTACAAACCTGAGGAGGGAGAGCTGAAAGAGGTAAACAAGGAAGTTACAGGACGTACTTCCTGATAGTTTAAGGCTAACAGGAAGTACCCTTTAGGGTAGAGGAAGTACCCTTGAACTAACCAGAAGTACCCTTTAGCTAACAGGAAGTACCCTTTAGAGAACAGGAAGTACCCTTGAACTAACCAGAAGTACCCTTTAGCTAACAGGAAGTACCCTTTAGAGAACAGGAAGTACCCTTGAACTAACCAGAAGTACCCTTTAGCTAACAGGAAGTACCCTTTAGAGAACAGGAAGTACCCTTGAACTAACCAGAAGTACCCTATTCTCCTGACTACCAGGAAAAAAAAAATTGTCCAATCACGTTTTCTTTTTAATTCCACAATCTTTGTAAGGTACTTAAAATACTGAAAACATTATTATTATTTTTTTATGTTTTTATTTTTGAAATATCATGTGTCCACTACAGTGGACTTTGGAACGCCATACATTTGAAATTGGCAACCAGTTTGCCCAAAGTAAATATCCATACATCACCATAAAAATGAATTTCACAAAATGAATTTCACAAAACTGTCCATCATCACTAACATAAATATTAGTGTGAGTATCATAGCAATTCTTGTGCTACTGGACTGAGATCTGGACAGTCTTGCTTCATCTGCATCTGCTTGCCCTCCTGGAATTTCATCCTCAGCTCTCTGGATAAACTTCCTCTGCTTCTGCCTGAAACGTTGCATCTTCACCTTCTTCATCAGACAAGTCTGAGTCTCCATCAATAATCCATCCATCCATTTTCTTACACCCTTGTCCCTAGTGGGGTCGTAGTGTCCATCTCCAGCTAACGTTCGGGGCGAGAGGCGGGGTCACCTGGACAGGTTGCCAGTCTGTCGCAGGTCAACACAGAGTCAAACAGGACAAACAACCACACACACACACTCACACCTAGGGACAATTTAGAAAGACCAATTAACCTGAAGCCGGAGTACCCAGAGAGAACCCACCATGCATAGGGAGAACATGCAAACTCCGTGCAGAAAGACCCAGGGCCGGGAATCGAACCCAAGACCTTCTTGCTGCAAGGCAACAGTGCTACCAACTGCACCACTGTGCAGCCCTCCATCAATAATCAGCAGTACAATCCTCTCTGCATCTGAGAACGAGTTCCTTTCTTTTAATTTCTTTCAGAAAAAAGCAGAACAAAACAGAGGAAGTAACTACAAATGTCAACTACAGAGGACAATTTTTCAACTTTCAAATACTACAATAAAATACAGTCCAAATACTTCATAGATTATGACGTATGTAAATTGGTTGGAAGTTAATGTGTGAAAAACAGATTATGTAGATTATGCCAACAAAAACTGAAACCAAAATTTGCACAATAAAAAGTATTATGCACTTATTTTTTCTCTTCTCATAAAATGTGCTTTAGTGATGGACGCCAATTCTCTGAATGAGGAAAAGGAAGGTTCAAAAGCCCCACCCCTTCACATCTGGTATCATTGAAAAACCCTAAATGTCCTCTGTAGAAAGAAAAGGAATTAATTCAGTAGTATGCAGTGGGTGGGAAATATTCAAGTTTACAAATGTCCTCTACAGAGGACATATTTGAACTACTGGTAGTCAGGAGGATAAAGGGAACAGGAAGTACCCTTTAGCTAACAGGAAATACCCTTTAGAGAACAGGAAGTACCTTTTAGCTAACAGAAAGTACATTTTAGCTAACAGGAAGTACCCTTTAGGTAACAATAAGTACCATTTAGCTAACAGGAAGTACCCTTTAGAGAACAGGAAATACCCTTTAAAGAACAGGAAGTACCCTTTCACAAACAGGAAGTACCCTTTAGCTAACAGGAAGTACCTTTTAGCTAACAGAAAGTACATTTTAGCTAACAGGAAGTACCCTTTAGGTAACAATAAGTACCATTTAGCTAACAGGAAGTACCCTTTAGAGAACAGGAAATACCCTTTAAAGAACAGGAAGTATCCTTTAGCTAACAGGAAGTACCCTGTAGGAAACAGGAAGTTCTGTTAGGTTCCAGGAGGTAAACATTAGATTTCAGGAAGTAGCCTGTAGGATCCAGAGCTGTTCCCTCAGACTAGACATTTTTATTTGTATCAGCTGAGCGACTCGAAGCGCTCCAAGTCGCTCTGACTCGTATGAAACATCATGACAGGAAGAGTATCAGGCCCAGTTCCAGGAGGTTCTGCTCTCGCTGTTGGCCGCAGTCATGGCCAAAGCGGTCCGCTGGGCTGGGTTCTGGTTCTGGCTGGATTTTCGCAGATCCTCCCTGTCCTCCTCACTTTCCTCCTGCACATCAGCAGAGTCTCTGACACCTCCTGGAGGTTCTGATGGATGACCCGGATCGGCCCGGATCAGTCTGCCGGTTCATCTCGGCTCCCTGCTGCTCTGGAACATTTTCCCTGAAATAAAAACGGTTTCACCTCCAGACTCTCCTGGGTCTTGGTTCTGATTAAAGCTCTTCAGGTTTTGGAGATCCAGATCTAGAAGTAGCGCTGCAGCTTTCTGGACCCGGTTCTGACCGGTAACTGTCGCTTGCAGGTGGAGGTGAACGGTGACATCACCACGCTGCAGCTGACCAGCCTGATCTCCCAGACGGAGTACGACGTCGCCGTCACCCCCGTGTACGACGAGGGACCCGCCGCCCCCATGCTCGGAACCGCCATCACAGGTCCGGACCCGGCTCATTCAGGCTCTGATCACTTCCAGCTGCAGTTAGTAACTCAGTTTGTCAGTTTTATGGCTCTGGTTCTGAGATGTCCCGACCTTTTCTGGCCCGGTTCTGCATTTCATCGTGAAGCTGCAGGGTTTTAGGGTGAATATCAGATCAGACTCATGGAGTAATCACGGTTCTGTTGGGCCGCAGGACCTGACCTGGTACTGTCGGATCACCAGGACAAACCTCAGAATTAAAGTGTTGACAATTTTATTACCTCTGCTGGTTCTGGTCCAGTTTGCAGACAGGAAGTTCTGAGCAGCTGGTGTCATTTCTGGATGCTTTCCGGGATTTTAAGCAGAACTTTGGTCTTGAGAGGTTTAGTTTTCTGAACCAGAACCGCTGAGGTTCTGATTGAGTCCCAGCAGCCTCATCTGTCTTCCTGCACAGCCAGACGTCTGTAGATTCATGGCTTAAAGGTCGCTCTGGTTCTTTCCTCTGGAGTCTGCAGGAATGTTGGAGTAAAATCTGTAAAATCTGATTCCTGCTCCAGTTTTCAGGCTTTTTCCTGACCTAACCCAGACTCCAGGTTCTGCTGGTACCAGCTGGGACTCGCACTTCCTTCAGCCTGTGAACCTCAGGCTGTTTCACTCCAACCTGTGGTCAGATCTGCTTCCTGTCTCCTTAAACAGATGTTGTCCCGGCTCCCAAGAACCTGCAGTTCTCTGAGGTGACCCAGAACTCCTTCAGAGCCACCTGGGAACACGGCGCTCCAGATGTGGCGCTCTACCGGATCTCATGGACCAGGAAGGGCGAGAATGACTTCAAGAACGTAAGTTGTCATCCAAAGTGCTGAAATCTGCTCAGTGTTTCATCCCTGAGAAACTATCTAGTTAGACTCTTTACCTGCTGTTAGAAGCATGGTGGTGGCAGCATTATGCTGTGCGGCTTTTTCACTGGGAAGTAATGACCTCACACCAGCATCTTAGATGGTTGAAATCTGGACCGGGTGGTGGGCACCACCAACCATAAAGAAGCATTACTTCTGCTAATGCTAAAGCGCTACACCAAAATGGTATTTAGCAGAAGCTAGTGCTAGGTCGCTATGCCAATATAGTATTTAACAGAACACAAGGAATGCTAAATGCTAAATCAACAAAGTAATTTAGCACTTCAGAATTTTTCTGGAGATCTAGGGGAAGCTAAGTGCACTACACAGTTTCAAAGTTAGCAGAGATGCTAAGTTTTGGAACGTTTCTTCGTTCCGTCCTCAACAGGAAATCCTGAACAGCGATGAGAACTCGTACGTTCTGGAGAACCTGGACCCGGACACGGAGTACACGGTGACCGTCACGGCAATCTATCCCGACGAGTCGGAGAGCGAGGACCTGATCGGAAACGAGCGGACCTGTAAGTGATCCCGCACCCACCCCAGCAGAACCTTCTGCTCTGGGCCGACCTGGAATAACGCTCTTCTTCTTGACATCTCTTTCTAGTGCTGAAGGCTCCAGATGGTAGGTCACTGAGAGGTCACGACCTTCTCAGAGTTTGTTCACGCTTTGAGGCGACGGGCGGCAGCGTTCGTGTCTCAGCATGTTTGTGTTTTAGAGCTTCGCTGTGCGTTCACACCACCAGCAGCGTCTCCTTTAGCTATGGGTTAGCTTAGCTTCCTTTCAGGGTTAGCTTAGATGCTTTTCAGGGTTAGCTTAGCTGAAGTAAACCAGGTGTAGCCCGGTGGAGCCTGCCTCTGGCTGTGGTGTGAACGCAGAGTCAGGATCATCATCATCAGCTGTGTGTGTCTCCATAACCTCACCATCGTGTGGATCCATGTTGTCGCATGTTGTTCAGCCATCCTGCTGCAGCGATGGAGCTCAGTCTAACTTCATCGCCATGGCAACCTCTGCTGCCGCTATAGGCTTAGCCTGATCCTGGATTTTCATCCGTATGCTGCACTATTAAGGTCAAAGTTCATAATGTAACGTACCCAGTGGTGGATAGTAGAGAGGCTATATTCATTCCAAAGCTAGCTACTGATCTGATCAACAATAAACTGCCACTGCTAACTGAATAGCCGACGATGGCCAATCAGAAGGAGACAGCTCACTAGCATTAGCTTTGTAGAAGCTAGTGACTAGCATGCCTAGGATGGTCTTCTTCCTCTACTGTCCAGTAGCACAGCAGTCTAAAAATAGCCTATGGTAGCTTAGCATTATCCTTAGTAAGCCTATTGTTTTCATTCATAAGCCTATTGTTATCCTGGATAGGTTAGCATTATTGTTGGTTATCCTAGCATTATCCTTTGATAGTTTAGCATTAGCCTTGGTTAACTTAGCATTAGACTTTGATAGGTTAGCTTTAGCCTTTGTTAGCCTACCGTTAGCCTTTGTTAGCCCTGTTTAGCCTAGCGTTAAACTCTGATAGATTAGTATTAGCCTTGGATAGCCCTGGTTAGCTGAGTGTTAGACATTGTTAGGTTAGCGTTAGCCTAGGCTACTCTAGGCTAACCTGGAGCTGTCCTCTGGTCCTCTGTCTTCATGGTGCTGCTTGTGAAGCCGGGTCAGATAATTGGTTCTGGACCAACCAGAACCGTTGGGATTGGGTTGAACAGTCAGGGTTCTGAAGTCCAGTTCTGCTCCAGCTTCACTCATCATCATCATCATCATCTTCTTCATCCTGCTGCTTCCATCCTAATCCTGACCTTTGCAGCTCCATGACCTGCTGCAGAGGAACCACCATCATCATCATCATCATTACCTTCATCACCCCCCCTCACTGCGTCCTCTCTCTGCCTCCAGTGCGACCCGAGCCGCCGCGGAACCTGAGGGTGTTCAACGCCACCGTCTCCTCGCTGACCGTGAAGTGGGACGCCGCTCCCGGTCCCGTCAAGAACTACAAGGTCACGTACCTGCCGGTCGCCGGCGGCGAGCCTCAGACGGTAAGGCCCGGCCCGGATCCTGGAGGGGGGATTCATTATGATGATCAGAGAGCAAAGGGATAACACTTCAAAGAGTTTGATAACAGAATAAAGTCAGAACTTTACAAAAAACAATGGGAATTATGCGTCAATGGACTGAACGTATTTAGCGATTTCCAATCAGTTTTGACCAATCAAACTGCTTTACAACCATTCCCTCTCAAACACAAGACAGAAACGTCATAATACAAGAATATACGGACCTGATCCGCCTGGGTCTGCCGCGTTTGTTTCAGGCTGCTGGGACATTAGATACCATAACCTGAGATTATAGAGCCTGTGTGTAATCTGACTCTGTGTTTCCTGTGAGCAGCTGCAGGTCGGCGGGAAGAAGACCAACGTCGTCCTGCAGCAGCTGCAGCCCGACACGCAGTACTCCGTTACCGTGGCAGCCGTCTACCCATCAGGCGCCAGCAGGGACATCAGCGGAGAGGGGAAAACCAGTAAGCGTCCACAGCAGCTGGGAGCAACTGGGATGAACTGTTAATCCAGTAAATCACAGGGAAAGATGACAGAATAAAGCTGGTTTCAATTAAATAATCCCAGATTAAAGATGTGTCTCAGTGAATAATCCCAGATTAAACTGTGTTTCAGTGAATAATCCCAGATTAAAGATGTGTTTCAGTGAATAATCCCAGATTAAAACTGTGTTTTAGTGAATAATCCCAGATTAAAGATGTGTTTCAGTGAATAATCCCAGATTTAAACTGTGTTTCAGTGAATAATCCCAGATTTAAACTGTGTTTCAGTGAATAATCCCAGATTTAAACTGTGTTTCAGTGAATAATCCCAGATTCAAGATGTGTTTCAGTGAATAATCCCAGATTAAAACTGTGTTTCAGTGAATAATCCCAGATTAAAACTGTGTTTGCCATTGCAGAGCCCCTAGGCGGTGTGAGGAACCTGCAGGTGCTCAACCCCACCATGACCACGCTGAACGTGCGCTGGGAGCCGGCGGAGGGCCGGGTCAACGAGTACAAAGTGATTTACGCTCCGGCAGCCGGAGGAGCGGAGAGCATGGTAGGACTGGTAGGAACCTGCTTCCCTCAGCGCTTCACTGTGAAACTGGCCTAGTTAAAGGTACCCTGGTTTCCTGTGGAGCAGAGGAACTTTAGCTACACCGACTCTTCAGGTCTTCAGCTCTGTTGTCAGTGCTAATATGCTAACAGCAGAGCTAACTTTTCATTTAGCGATAGCCGCCGCAGCTAAATGAAAATGTAATCTGGGCCAGACAGACCAGCAGTTGTTCATAATGTGAAATAGCAGATTATATTCTGAGAAAGCTTCAGGTCACGTTGGTCTGATGCTGAGGCTGTGTCTCCAAGCGGCTGATTAGTGTGGCTTGTTGCTGCAAACAGGAAACGGTGTCGGCAGGAACCACGACCACCATCCTGCGCGGCCTGCAGCCCGACACGCTGTACTCCGTCACGCTGGTTCCGGTTTACGCTGAGGGAGACGGGAAGAGGATGTCTGAAAACGGGAAAACCAGTAAGTCCAAAACCCGGCATGACTCGGAGAAAAACTCCGTCAGCTCAGCGGCGGTCTGTCTGCTTCAGGAGCGTTGGGTGGCGTGAAGAACCTGATGGTGAGCGACCCCACCATGACCTCCCTGAACGTCCGCTGGGACCCCGCCGACGGCGCCGTGCGCCTCTACAAGGTCTTCTACGTTCCCGCCGGCGGCAGCCGAGAGGAAATGGTGAGAACCGCCGAGGGGCCGCCGTCGGACCGACTGACCAGGCGGTGCTCTGACCCTCTCCGTCCGTTACAGGAACAAGTTCCCACAGGAACCACGGACATCGTCCTGAGGAACCTGCAGCCCGACACACAGTACACCGTGTCCGTGGTGCCGGTGTACCCGGCGCGCGAAGGCCGGCGGCAGTCTGAGGACGGGAAGACGTGTACGCTGCTGCAGAACGTTTGGGCTCGCCCTCCCTCACACTCGACCTCTGACCCGACATGTCGGCGTGTTTCTGCCCACAGTGCCTCTGAGTGGCGTCAGCGGCATGAGGGTCAGCGACCCCACCATCACCACGCTCACCGTCAACTGGGACGCCGCCGACGGCAACGTCCAGGGCTACAAGGTCATCTACGTCCCGGTGAACGGCGGCCTGGAGATCGTGGTGAGGTCATCAAACTCCCACCCGAAAACTTCTGAAAACTACCAGATCAGAACCTGCAGGGAAAAAATCCAGCGAGAAGAGAAACATTACAACAGAAAAACAGTAGAAATACTTCAGAGCAAAATTACTCAAGTAAGAGTACAGCAAAGTAAAAATACTCCCATCAGTACATCTTTTCAAAACAGGTACTGAAGTAACTGTAACTGAGTAAAAGTAACTAGTTACTAACCGACTCCTGCTAAAGTAACTGGACACAGAAACGGTAAAATGAACTTTAGCTCATCATATCTCTGCAGCTTGAAGCTTCAGGAGGTCAAAGGTCATTTCCTGATGCCTCTCTGAAGATTATATGATAAAAAGTTTTTCTTTTTCTTGAGTTCAGAAACGTCTGTACAAAATATTCATTTCATTAAACAGTTTTATTTTTATTAAAGTTCAGGATTCTGGCTTAACATTGAATTAAAACTCAACGTTTCCCAGAAAATATTAAAAGTAATTTAATAAAGAAATAGCTGAGCAGAAATTCTCAATAACTGCTCATGGCTCTGAAATGATTACATTTTCCTTCCACTCAACTTTCCGTCAACATACTTGGATACAGGCAGCTGGATGTTTAGAGCTTTTCAAACCTTTTTGGGGCTTTGATTAGTGAAATGTTTTCTTTAGGTCTCATTCTGCCTGAGGAATCGTCTCTGAGCGAGTTTTAGCTCATAGCTGAAACATCTCCCATCGCAGTAACTTGGGGAGTTTCCTGGGGATGAAAAATAATCCTGCTGATCGTTTTTCAGCCTGACATGTTGAGCCTCCTGCTGCAGGGCGGCTAGCGGCTGTCAGGGTTTTGTACCATCGTCTCTGGAGAGCCGATCAAAGCCTTGCAGGGATTTATGGAGCGCTGTCTGACGGGATAATCCCTGCACTCCGGCGCCAGACAGCAGCGCCGGCTGCTGCCAGGAAACTCCGACCTCGGCTGGTCCGGACGGATTCTTCAGTTTGTGGATTTACTGTTTTTAAATCCCGGCGAGCCGACGGACAAACATCTGACTCCTCAGACGCTGCGGAGATCCAAATGCTTCTGCCGTTACATTACATTCAAACCAAACGTTTCCGTCAGCTTCCTCAGCAGGACCCGCTGCTGGTTCTACTGAACTCTGACTGTTCTGGGCTCACTTCCTGTCCTGACCTCACTTCATGTGTCTCCGGCAGGAACAAGTGTCTGAGAGCACCACCTCCACCGTCCTGCAGAAGCTGCTGCCCGACACCAGCTACACCGTCACCGTGGTGCCTGTGTACGCCGAGGGAGACGGGCCCAGCCTGACCGACACCGGCAAGACCAGTGAGTACCGGCCGGCCCGGAGGGGGCGGAGCCTGCAGCTGGGGCGGGCGTGTTCTGGGACGTGATTGGTCGGTTGGTTCCGGCAGGCCAATGAGTCAATAAATTGGTTGGAAGTTAATGTGTGAAAAACAGATTTAAACGAACATCTAAAATCAATTTTTTAACTTCTATCATGTTTTCATGTTTTTGCCTGCAGTGTTGCTCTGATTCTGTTATGTTTGAGAAATCCTTTAATCTCCATGGCAACCGTTCAGGTGTTAAAACGCCTGGGTGGACCTAGCCCCGCCTTCCAAGCTTAGCTCCTCCCCCTCTCATCTCCTTCAGACTAGCCAGCAGCAATTAGCAAACACCTGCTGAGCTCATTATAGGAGCTGGTGCTCAGAACAACACTGGTGAAAAGGTTAAAGGGTTAATAGAGGAGCCATGTTGGGATGACTTCCTGGAGGCGGAGCTTCAGAAAGAGCAGAAGCTTCTTAAAGAGACACAGACCCAATTTCAAGGCGTTAAATTTGGAGTTAACATAGTTTCTGCATTTGTTGTATGAAATGTCTATTTGTGCCTGGAAAACACGTAACACTGGCCTTTTAAATGAAGTTGCTTGTAGAGAGTAAAGAGTGCCAAATTACAATAAATACATAACTTAGGAAATGTCATTAATTTACTAAAACTGGAGATAAATACAAAAATAATCGATTGAATGTAGCTATAACTTAATAATTGTTATATTTTAATAAATTTCATGTTCCTACTGTAAACTGTCGGCTCCACCTGCGATGGAGCAGGTAACAGACGTGGTGGGCCAACTGATCAGGATGTCAATATGAAGTGAAGATGCGATAAAAACCACGTTTCCTCTGCTTGCTCATGTCTGAGATTCCCGCCAAGAATATCACTCAGTGGGCGGGATCAGAGGAAACCCTGATGTCTGATTGGCTACTTCAACAGCAACACGACTCCTTTCTGTTTGCTTCACTCTGATGTCACAATAGCTGCTATAATGAATTACATATAAATATTTATATCCAGTTTTTAAAATGAAATCAATACATTTAACTGAAGCATATACAATTAATTCTATATGTCATAAATTATTTCTATACTGTATTTATTTCCAGTTTTAATCGACTGTTTCATATTGAACTAATGCTGCTGTTAAAGTAGAAACCTGATATTAACACAAATACTGAAGATAAAGGCTCAGATCTACTTAAATCTGTAGGATTTGAAGGGATAAAGCGGATGCGGTGGACGGTGTGTGATGTTTGTGGCTGTGCTCAGGGCCGCTGGGATCCGTCAGGAACCTGCAGGTGACTGACCCCACTACCAGCACCCTGAACGTCCGCTGGGAGCCGCCCGAGGGAAACGTCCGCGAATACATCGTGATCTGGGAGCTGACGGCTGGGGGAGAGCAGGAAGTGGTGAGAGCCGCTCTGAAGAAGCCCAGATGCTCGTTCCTGACTGACAAATAACCTGAAACCGTTTTTAAGATTTAAATGAAAATATCAGTGGCTTTCCTTTTCCTCTGCTGCTCAGTTTTCAGACCTCAGCAGGTTGATTGTTGAGGTTTTCCTCCTTCCTGAATGAATGTCTGTAGTCCTAAACAGCTTCCTGCAGGAATCCCACCTTTAATTTCCAACATTCAGTTCCACCATCAGCCTCTAACCTGCATGCAGATTCTCCTTTGTTTGGGATCCCTGACAAATTCCTTCACATTCCTTCACTCAAAATCGCGTTTCCACTCAAATTTTTTGACAAATTTAAATTATAATACAAAATTTCAGTCTGAATTTCCTGCAGAGATTTCTGTCAATGTCTGGTTTGGAATGCACAGAGAGGAGGAGAGAAATACGGGAACCTGATCTTTCCAGACTCTTATTTTCCATATTTATCCTGGAGAAAGCTGAGATTCCAAACTGAGTTTCATCCAGTGGATCCAGCTGGGTCAGGCCTCAGGTGATCCTTCTTCCTGTCAAACCAGGACCAGGTCCCTGGAACCGTGTCCAGCACCGTCCTGAAGGAGCTGCAGCCGGACACGCAGTACTCGGTCACCGTCGTCCCCGTCTACCCGGAGATGGAGGGGAAGTCCATGTCTGAAAAGGGGAAGACAAGTGAGACGCTTTCCTCTCCTGGATGAACTCCAGCTGGATTTACAGTTAAACCCAAATGAGCCCTGATAAAAACCCGCGTGTTCCTCCAGATCCGCTGGGCGGAGTGAAGAACCTGAAGGTGGTGGATCCCTCCATCAGCACGCTGACCGTTCGCTGGGACCCGGCCGTGGGAAACGTCCGAACGTACAAGGTCTTCTACGCCGCCCAGCCAGGAGGAGAACAGCAAGTGGTGAGAGACATTTCCTCTTCCAGCTGACCGTCAGGAGGAGAAGCAAATATTCATCCCCAGCTCCATCAGAAACTGATCAGGTCTTATCGATCGATGTCCAACAGGAGGAGGTTTCCGGCAGCACCACCACCACCATCCTGAGGAACCTGGAGGCCGACACGCTCTACAACGTGGCTGTGGTTCCCGTCTACCCCGACGTGGAGGGGATCCGGCAGGAGGACAAGGGCAGGACAAGTAGGTCCACCAGAACCGCTTTGTGTCTGGCCAACCTGCAGACCAGTCCAAACGGGTCCAAACAGGTCAGCTGTTTCTCTGCGTGGCGAACCAGCCAGGAGAGATCGCAGCCTGAAGGGGTCAGGGTTTGTTGTAAGGTCAGGGTTCGTTTTAAGCTGTCCAGGAAATGCTGCAGCTTAAGAAAATCAACTGGAGTTTCACTACTTGTTAAGTATACGTAAAATTATGACACGAATCCTAGTTTATCCTTAGTTTATTATATCACAGATACTCTTATCTATACTGCCAGTACTTGTATACTTCTGCTCCATATTTAAATTTATTAAAGTATACTTTAGTTACACGATTATGAATTACTAAAACTGAAATATACTGTTTTTTACTATTTTAATAGTTTAGTTGTTACCTTACTATACATATACTTAGCATATTACCTGTAGCATACTATTTACATACAGAAATATTTTGACCCTTTTCACATGACGTCACTCTCTTCAAAACTCCGCCCACTTCGCCATGACGGACGTCAAATCAACCAGTTCCGCCTGTAAAGCCAGTCTAAAAGCATCTGTAGCCTAATATCACTTCCATTTAGTTGATATTAAGTCATTAAAAATGTTTACAGGGTGCTGCGCGGTCAGCTGCAGAGAAAGACAAGGATCAAAACCAAACTTGTCATTTTGTAACTTTTAACAAGGAAAGATGGCGGCAATGGACAGCAGCCGTCAGTCATAATGACCGTCAGTCAGTAATAATAACTGTCAGTCATAATGATCGTCAGTCAGTCATAATGACCGGCAGCCATAATGACCGGCAGTCATAATGACCATCAGTCAGTCATAATGACCGGCAGTTATAATGACTGTCACTCAGTCATAATGACCGTCACTGAGTCATAATGACCGTCAGTAATAATGACCGTCAGTCACTCATAATGACCGTCAGTCAGTCATAATGACCGTCAGTCAGTCAAGACATCACTCAGTCACAATGACCGTCAGCAATAATGACCGTCAGTCAGTAATAATGACTGTCAGTCAGTCATAATGACCATCAGTAATAATAATCGTCAGTCATAATGACGTCAGTCAGTCATGACCGTCACTCAGTCAGAATGACCGTCAGTAGTAATGATTGTCAGTCAGTCATAATGACCGGCAGTCATAATGACCATCAGTCAGTCATAATGACCGTCAGTAATAATAACCGGCAGTCATAATGACCGGCAGTCAGTCATAATGACCATCAGTCAGTCATAATGACCGGCAGTCAGTAATAATGACCGGCAGTCAGTCATAATGACCGGCAGTAATAATAATCGTCAGTCATAATGACCATCAGTCAGTCATAATGACCGTCAGTCAGTCATAATGACCGTCAGTCAGTCATAATGACCGTCAGTCAGTCATGACATCACTCAGTCACAATGACCGTCAGCAATAATGACCGTCAGTCAGTAATAATGACTGTCAGTCAGTCGTAATGACCATCAGTAATAATAATCGTCAGTCATAATGACCGTCAGTCAGTCATGACCGTCACTCAGTCATAATGACCATCAGTCAGTCATAATGACCGTCAGTAATAATGACCATCAGTCAGTCATAATGACCGTCGGTCAATCATAATTCCCGTCAGTCAGTTATATTGACCATCAGTAATAATAATGGTCAGTCAGTCATGACCGTCACTCAGTCATAATGACGTCAGTCAGTCATAATGACCAACAGTCAGTCATAATGACGTCATGACCAACAGTCAGTCATAATGACGTCAGTCATGACGTCACTCAGTCATAATGACCGTCACTCAGTCATAATGACTGTCAGTCATAATGACCGTCAGTCAGTCATAATGACCGTCAGTCAGTCATGACGTCACTCAGTCACAATGACCGTCAGCAATAATGACCGTCAGTCAGTAATAATGACTGTCAGTCAGTCATAATGACCATCAGTAATAATAATCGTCAGTCATAATGACGTCAGTCAGTCATGACCGTCACTCAGTCAGAATGACCG
>CAEFZX010025784.1:0-25322 GCA_903066825.1 Alfaro cultratus
AAAAATAAATCAATTTTGAAATTAAATTTTTTTAAAATAAAAACTTATTTTCAAAAAAAAAAAAATATATATATATATATATATATATATATGTATATATATATATATATATATATATATATATAGTCCTTATTAATAACCAATGAAATAATTATTGACATTACAGTAATCAAACCATTCCAATAATTGCTTACCAGCTTATTTGCATAGTCCTCATTTGTGTGTCTTTGAGGTTGAAAGGCATCTCTGTCAGTTGGAAGAAACATGTTGGTTAAATTAAAATATTTCTTTAAACAAATATCTAACAAGGGTATGAATAATATTTGCCTTACTTGTACAAATATGTTGTCTTGAATTGGCACACTGAACAGTCATTTGCTTACAGAAAAGAAGAATGCAAAGTAGCGAGGCCAACATGAAGGAAACAAATAAAAAGAAAAACATTGTGCTGTTTTGCCTCTGATGTGTTTTAGCCAAACATCATCTTGAGAGGTGACTGCATTTTCAAGGAATGGGATTTGCTTGGGGCACACTGCACTGCCTATAAGTCAGAGGATTACCAAGGACCAGGCTGTGGATAGTCAGTGAGGTGTGGGTAAGTATGTTGATACTTGCGAGAAAGTGAATGTCTGTGTGGGGGGTGAAGGATGAGGACAGGGGCAAAGCCTGTGCACAGCCTTGAAGAGTGTAAACAACCTTGTGTGTAGCACTACACCTCGGGGCGTGAAAGTCTGAGTGAGAGAGTGCTTAATGTGGGTAGCTTCACATGTAGTTTCCTGAATTCGACATGCCCCTGAGGCTTTATCAGCTTTATATCAGACTGGGCTCACAGATTTGTTAATCTGATTTTAAAAACCAAATTAAACACACATATAGGAGAGTCATAATCAAGTAGCTATCAATGTTGGATCAACAAGTAGCTTTCATTTCATTTCTTGAACTTGCAGTATTGCTCTTTTAATAATATATCAGGAAAATCTCAGTCTTGTTTTGTTTATGAGTAACACAATCCCTCTTGTTGCAGAAAACCAGATAAAAGAAATGCACCCTCTGGTGGTAGCCTCCAGAACTCATTTCTCAATGTAATGAGAGAGAAGGGGCATTGCCATTGCCATGATTCTGTACATATAGAGATAGCTTTAAAATTTTAATTCTGCTGAACCACCTGTTTGAGACAAAAAATAAAAAAAAACCTTTTCTTTAAAAATGTTATATGGAAAACAGAGATTTGAATAAAAATGCTTGATTAATTCTAATATTTTAAAACTAAAATTAGCCATATATTTCATGACCAAATTATAAGGTATCTTCAGAAGAAGTGCAATATTTTTTAAAGCACTTGTTTAAAATAAGCTTCACCAAAAAAACTAAAGAGTTGGCTCTAATAACATACCATATTATTTTTTCCAAGTTATTGTAACTAAATGTGGCAAATATTTTTTATATTGCTTTGTTGCTAAACACAAAAACCCTTCTTCATCCTTCATCAACAAAGAAGCAGACAAGCTGTGATCTACAGCAATGAGAAAAAAAAAGAAAACTCCTTGGAAAGATATTTTTCTTTAGGAAATATATTCATTGAACCTGGAGCCTAGTACAACAGTGGCATGTGTTTTCATATTTACATACAAACACAAATACTTCATGAGACCATTACCACCCAACCCCACACCTTGATTTTACAAGAAAAGAGCTGTGATGGCTGGTTTTGCCCCTAGGCTATTGTTGGATCTTGTATGCATAGCCCAAATAACACTCTTCACAAAGCATACTTTTTGCAGACAAGAACAGATTTCTACACTGAGATGTGAACCGTTCAGCATACACCCAGGCACAAATACAAACAACGTCTGCTTCTCTCGGCTGAGTGGCTCCATGGTCCTATTTAGAGAATGAGACCTTCTACAAACATTTTTTGGGTGTGTGTCATTGCTCTATTCCAAACAAACACTGATGTAATAATTAGCTTCTTTTTTTAAAAGTTTCTAATTATAATGTCTAGCTTTATGTAAGACATTACTGTATTTTAGTCTTACACGCCACATCACTTTGTGTATTAAATTTGTGGTAAACCAAAACTCACATTTAAATCACAGCATTTTCTTATAAAATAAAATGTCTGGCTCCCTCATTCAAATTTAAAATATTGTTTAGCCATAAACAAACTACTTTGTCCACGTGCAATAATTACATAAACAGATTGTAAATCTGCACCAAAGAATTCATTGAGTAGAGAGCCTGGACATTGTGAGAAGCTTTTCTTGTTAGGATTTACTCTAACTTAGTTCCAATGTTGTGTATACTTTCCCTCGCCACCTGTGCCATTCTCTATCTCTCTTTCTCTCTCCACACACCATTAAGTTGCTTCTAATCAGCCATCTCTTCCTTGTTCCCTGATCAAGCTCCTCAGTATATGTATTACTCAATCTCAGTCATTCCTTGCTGGTTTCTCCTGTTTATTCACATTACGTCTTTGTTTCTTCCTGGTTTCCTAGTTCCCCATTGTTGTTTTATCCTGACTTGTTTCAGTGTTCCTGGTTTTGTAAGCTTTCCGTTTTATTATTAAAGAAAATTCAACATGATCCATAATCCCAGTTCCTGTCTGCATTTTGGTCTATCCACAAGCTCACTGTCCATGATAACAGGAAGCAATCATTTATCAACAGCCAAAATCCCAGACTTCCTGTACAAAGCAAAAAAGCAAAGCACAATACAGGGGTTTGTTTTTACTAAGCTACCTCTAACAATGCCAATACTTTATTCTTGAAAACTAAGAGAATTGCCCTGTACAGTAGTTCTTAAATAAAAGTCATACATCAATGCTAACGGGAGTTGTATTTAGGACTGAAACTGTCTACGTAGGAACCTCACTGTCAGAACAGACCTTTGTAAATCCCATTGCAGTTGTATTTGACACAAGGAAATAAATACATCTGCTGTTATAGTGATTATTGAATAATATGTCTTGAACCTCTTGGGAAATTATAGCTTGGATATGTTGTATCATTTAATGTTTCTGTGTTTTCATTGATGGTAGGAATGTTTTAGCGCTTGCTAAAACATTGTGCATTTGGCTTTGCTGCTCTATCAATCTCCAATATGGTCTTGCCAAGTTTGCTGATTCACACATGCGTGCATAATACTCATGGTCACACACTATATTAAGGGTAAATAAATTAAAAAAACAGAATTGTCTCTCAAATTTACTTTATTAGGATGATTTTAGAAACAGAGTCTCTGGGAAGAACAATAACATAAAAAATTAATTACCAAAGTTCATTCTCAACAAATTAAACCACTTAAAACTGTAAAAGGTTGCAAACATGAGCACAAAGATAACACTGCAGGGTTAACAAGTGGATGAGCTGACCTCCTGTCTATTTTCACTGTTGTGACGGATACAAGGGTTGCTTTAACCCAGGCAGTTTGCACATTCCCTACTCTATCATATCAAAACGTATTGTCAATATTGCAAATAAGGGAGAAACCGTATATTGATAACAGTGTGCTGAATATTCATCTGGAATGTATTAAGTGGTGAGACGTCCTGTCTTCAGAACTGATAACCCCACTGCACGGTCTGAAGATAATACCATGAACACAATACAATGTCAACAAGTCGGTCCACAGATTTGTTATGCTTTTGGTTCACAGAGGACAAAGGTCAAGCAGGGTGAAACTGCAATGTGACCAGTATGTGATGTGACACGCATTGTCTCAAATGACTGGAAGAAAGTCAAATGTTTTGAAATGCAAAGAGATGCGTCTTGTGCCTTGTTTGAATTGTCTCAAGAAACACATTAGGTTATGGAATGATTCAAATAAAGACTATCATATAACACATACAAAAACAAAAAAATTACATATGCAAGTTAACCTCTCACCATATTGCACAAATTCTCTCAAGTGGCAATTTGTACTGGCCCTCTTTGTTCCTGTCTAAAAAAAAAAATGCACATGTGTATAAAGGAGAGAAATATGCTACACATATCCCAAAACTGGTTTGGAACAGGTCTGAGAATGAAACTGAACAAGAATAAATAAAACAGGATATTTTTATAGAGCCAATATTATACAGTTTGGACATGAGCTGTTCATTTTGACCACAAACTAATATTGACAATATACCTATTTAGATTAGAAAAAGGTGAAAATGTTTTTTGGTTTTTTGTTTTTGTTTTTGTTTGTTTTACATTTTCAAATGCCATTAGAGCAGTTAAAAGACCTAATAAAATATGTCAATGCACATACAGAGGGACGTAGAAATGCTAATATTAATTATGCTATAGAGTCTGGTCTGTATTCAGAGCTGACTTAAATAAGAGATTAAAAGATACATTCAACCATTTATATGAAAAATATATGTATATATTTATGTGTCAATCAAATTTAGAGAAGCAGTTTTTTGTGATTATAAATTAATTGTAAATGTCTTGTATAGCGCTTTAAGTCCAGAAGACCCCAAAGCTCTTCCCACTACATTCAGCCATTCACCATGAATGTGTGAATATTCGTTTTTATAACATACAATATAATTCTGCTCTGATGTGTCATTGTACAATAACTGTTACATCAAGGACGACCTTTGAAACTAAATGCCATTAGTAAATGTGAATACTGAGTCTTTCAAAGGGTTGAACAGCCTTTTGCTAGAGAGGCAAAATAAGTCTAAATGAATAGCATTTTAAGGTATAACTGTTATCAAGGTTGTTTCAGTTTTCAAAGCAAACCTTGAATGAAACATGATTCATAAAAGTCCTGTTAAGTCCAACAAAAATCTTTTTTTAACTCAATAATGCCTAAAAAACTGGACAAATGAGAAAAGCTATATTCTGAAGAAAGGAAAATCTATACAAGGAAAGAGGGTATAATAATTATCAAATCTTTGTTTTAACTGTATACAACAAAAAGAAATCTACAAGGTTAACAGTGTAATAAAAATCATAATACAAGACTTGAATTCATCATACGAAGGTCTGTTCTACAGACCTAAAACATGCACAGAAGGTTGGTAAGTACTGGTGAATAAATGGGGTTACTGGTGACAATGGGTATTGTGCAAATGAAAACTACTGAAATTTAAACTCAACTCTATTTGGTGGGGGGGAGACTCCACCTGGAAGAAAGAGCTGGATGAGTGTGAAATACTAAGATGCAACAGTGTGATGCCTGGAAATCGAAATGTATTAACTAGGTGAATCTCTACAAACACTACTCAGCTCTGAATACAGGAATACATATTGAAAAATGGTACTCAGCAATAAAATAGCAATGCATTCTCAGCTCATGTAAGTAAAAAAATCCATATTAGTCTACATTACATGTCTTCTTTCATCATTTAGTTTTGCTAATTTATTACTAAATATAGTTCAAATCTAATCTGAAATGAGTGCTATGGAAAAACAATATGATGACACTTATTTATCCACTGGATAACAAGACAATGGCATCATAAGTTTATTTTGTGAGCTACAAATGGCCCATAGGGCCACTTTAGGGTTTTAATATGGTAGCAAGAAATGACAGTAAATTAAAAAGGAAACAAAAAAACCCAACAATAACTTCACTACAGAAACCTAGTTTTAAGTTTTACCTTAGCTCCAGATTTCTACTCAATAAGAGGTAGCAATAAAACCATGATCCATGGACTGCAAATTAGTCTAACATCATACAAGGAAGTATTCCTTTGTCTATTTGGAAATGCCAATACACAGAACGTCAGATCCCTTGATATTGTTGATGAATTTCTCTGGACTGACCTAGCACACAACCTGTCATATTTTTGTTTCTTAAATGTTCGCGAAACATCTTTTCATCTGTTTTTCAAAGCTTGTCTTTGGACCGGTTTGTCTCCTGAATAACTATTATTGTGCTCCCATCACACACGCACAATTCATTGGAAAGAATGTTGTGAATTTCCTGTTAGCTCTTGGGGGGATATGGTTTGTTTTTCCTGTTGCTGGGAGCCAATTCTTTTTTCTTTTTTTTTTCCCCTTTTTGGCCTCTGTAACATCCTGGCTGAGGAATTTGAATTTACAGAGAGGCTACAAAGGAAAGCATTAAAAACTAATATCAAAACTTTGGTTACTCATTATTCATCCTTTCTCCACATCTAACTACAGACTCCCAGATCAAACCCATTTTAGACATGGTATGTCAAATACCATCAGTTGTGATTTTTAAACAACAATTTAAACAGAGCAGGGTATAAAGAAATACTTTTTTAAGGACTGATGCACCAAAAAGATTGAAACCCAATCAAGATGACACAGAAGGGATGGTGGCCTGCTAATATAACCTATAATGCTCTTATGCCATGCTGCTGGTCGGTGTGCTTTGAGTGCTTCCGATGCTAGCATTAGCGCTGCTATTCTCGGAGGGTGATGGGTTGGAAGAAACAGGTTGTCGCTTTGCTCTTGAACAGGGACATCCTTTAAAAAAAGGCAGATGCTGATTAAAACCTGATCACAATAATAATAAAAAAAAGAAAATCATGAAGAACAGTTATACTTCTTACCAGGAAAACTGGCAGCAGTTGACCTCATGTCAAGTCCAACTGGGTACCCTGAGTTTAATTCAATGAAATCACATTAAGTCTAGACATATTCGGTTGGGTGATTTGACAAGTTGAAACACAATATCCAAAGAAAAGAAATATGGAGAACAGCAGTGAACCTCTACCCTCATGGCAAATGATAAAAAGTTTACAAATATTACAACAAATAAATACCTATGGGATGATAAAAGTAATTAATCTTTATTCTTTATAGGAAATATCCAGCCCAGACTTTAAAAAGCCAATGATTTTTGTACATCAGAGGTTTTCAGTGAGTTTTTTTCCAGAGATGAGGAACACAGAAACTAAATTATGTTTCACTTGTTTAGTTCTGTTCAGAGAACATGTGGTAAACACAGGTCTATGGTAGCTGGGTGATCTGTATAGTTCAAACCTAATAAGTAACCCTGAAACACATTTAGGCCTAAGACCATTCCATCTCTTAGATTTAAAAATCAAACATTTTGCACACAGGAACTTAATAAATTACTGTAAGGTTTGGTGTAAAATTACCTATTTTTGTGGCATTATATTGGACTCTGGCAGGAGCATTTTATAAAAGCAGCAACTAGTTGATGCTTTTCTTTTCAGATAATGGTAAAGATTATTACAGTAATCAAAAATACTGCAAATAAAAGCATGCACATGTTTTTCTTTACTCTGTTTCGAATGGAAAGTATTTGGGTAAAAAAAAAAGATTTAATGGTGGCAAAATGATACAGTATTAGACCATTTGTGGACGCTCAAATGTAAGTGTTAAATGTGGCAAACATAGTTATCTGAGCTAGTGAGAATATGTTGAATAAAAGTGACCCAGGTTTATGTGATCCATTTTACACAGTTTATATTTAGCATAGGATATAAAACAGAACATGCATTTACCTGTTTTAATCTTGATAAACCACAATGCTCCAATAAGTAACACTCCAATCAGGAACCCTCCAAAAGCAATTCCAAGAACACCTGACAGGCCAAAATCAAAGCATGGCTGATCTGAAAGTCCACAAAGCAAAAAAACAAAAAAAAAAAAAAAAAAAAAAAAACAGCGCCAAAAACCTTTTATTAAAGAAAATAAATTGTAAATTATCAAATTGTGTTGTACTAAATGTAAAGCTACGCAATGTGAGAGGACTAGTTTACAATTATATCATGCCTTGTGGTATGAAGCGGATCACTCAGAGTGTAATGGCCAGCAGTCTTTACCAATTTTGCTGGCCAGTATATTTGACATAGTTAAATATAGCTCTGTTGGCATTGTTATGTCATCGTCCGCCTAAATTTTATTGCACATATGAAGCAATGGTGGCCATTGCAGTTCAAATTTTAAAATGAATTTAAAACATAATTGTATTTCAATGAGGTTATAATTAGACGTTAGTAGTGGCATATTAGGAAGTATAAACATAGTTTGTCTTTGCTCCATTTAAGGTCAGTTCATATTTAGAAATAGGTATGCCCCAATACCACTTCTAAAAAGATCGATTTATGGTGTAAAGCCAAAGGCTCGCCACCAAAATAGAAAACATATGTATATATTAAAATCTATAAAGTGACATCTTTGCAAAGTAGTTATTTTTTAGGTGCAAGTTGTACACTGTGAAAAACTAGAAAAGCATAGCATATAGTTACTGCAAATTGCTCAGGCCTCTGAATATAGGCTTTGCACTAGAAAGCCATTCTCACTTTATAGCTGTTTTACTATGATAAAACCCTGACTATATTTTCTTGAGAAGAACATCAATTTTGCCCTTCCATCAAATATTTTTCAACTCTATCACCTCTATAAATGAATAATGAAGTAAGGCTTTCATTTTCGTGTATTTAAAAAAAAAAGATCTTGAATATTCCTGAAACATTTTGTATTACTGTCTAGTTCTTTTCATCAATTTTAACACTGAGAGGTTTAGTGTTTCACATGTTTGCCTGTCTGAGATGAATCAATTTTAAAATTCAAATTTGCAATAGCACTATGTAAGCTGTCAGAAATCTCCACCAAAGCAGAGACACAATGCTTGTACTGAAATGTACAACAACATTGACAGTGTGCAACCAGATGCTTTTTTTCTCTCTACTTGGCTTGCTACCTGTAAAGATTTCTAAGAAACTAATCATCACCTGCACATGAGTTTCTCTCACCTGCCTCTGCAGCCTCCTGTTTCCTGCTGAAACAAGCTAAGTTAAGTTTTGTAATAGGATTCATAACTCAGCTCATCTGTTGTTTAATCTGACTTAAAGGGGTACACATGGGACAGAAAAAGCTGTTTTGTTGAAACATAAACAATAGGTGAATTTAAATTGAAGTACTGAGGAAAGTATGATAGAGTGAGATGATGGAATCACTTGTTTCTATTAGGAGAAAATCTTAAGGTAAAAATAAAAGCACTCTGAAGCATCTAATATATACAATATGTTGTTTATTTAACATTTGTGCATTAATTGCAAAGCATAAAGCTGCTTCTATTCAAACAAAAACACTAATAGTCAACCTTAAATTACTCCCAGGGCACTGAAACAGTGACATCTGGTGGCCTTAAATAGCGACTGCATTCCAACCTCGTTTGTTGATTTTAAATTACAAAGGAACATTCCTTGTCTCTGAATTGGGAAGAAACATCACAGAATCTTGAGACGGCCTTCCTCAGAGACTTGTTTTCTCCAATCACTGGCAGTGTTAGTTTGTATAAGTGAGCCTTTGACAGCAAAGCTGAATAAACAGTTGCAGGAAACAGAAGCTGCAGTGCAGGTGGGGAGGTATGGAGGGACATCAAGCCTGCGCCATGACTCCCTGCCCCTGGTATGAAAACTAGCAAACAGGAAGGATTACTGAATGGAGCAGTCACTGCCGCTTGATAAAGACTTGGAAAACAATGACGCCTGCTAGTTATGCTTATTTATAGTAATTATTCTATCTCTGTCATAATAAACTGTCATGAAAAGGTTTGTCTGACTTGCAAAGTTTGAAGAAAAAGTAGTTTTTTTGTTTCTTCACGATTTTGATACCTTCAGTGACATGTAGTAACCAAATTAATTGATTTCGTCTGAATTCTGCAGCCAAACCTGGATAAGTGTGAAGAGAATGGTGGCACATGTGGTTTGCATTTAAAAGACAGCCCATATTTCTGTGTGAAAGTACACGCTCACACAATTCTGAGAGCTTCTGTTAGGATAGCTTTTTTTAAAATTTAACAAGGTGCGTAAAATGTGTGAAGAGAGCTAATGACTAAAGGAACAAGTGAACCAACAAATTAATTTAGAAAACTGATTTGCAGAATTGCTTTTCCAAGGAAAACTTTATAAATTTTAACAAAACAGAAGAATTAGAAGAGAAAAAAAAAGATTAACTACAGCATCTGGAATGTTATTTGCAATGAGTCGTATTGCTGATAAATAGAGAGTGCTATATTACTGAACTGCTACAAAATTGAAGCTAAATTGCTTGGCATTCATTTCTTTAATATTTTTCTAGTCACAGATTTTGCTTCTCTCATTTTGAGAGAAACACATCCTTCTTTGAGACAAAAATGTTTATCAGTCTTTCAATGGCTCAAAGCTCACCAATGTGTCTGGACATCAGAATAGTCTGACTTTTTGGAAGCACAAAGGATTTTAGCCCACCCACCCCTCTGCCTGCCACTCTTTCCCCTGAAGGCTGTTACGTGTGACTGTGGCCACAAGGTCAGCCTGCAGACCTTCCTAAAGGACGAGGCCCTGCCCTACAGCCGCTCACTGGCTTCATTGAATATCCTGTGTTCGCTGCTATGACAATCGCCCAGGCAGCATTGTGTGTATGCTATAAGCAATTATAGGAAAAACTTCAGCACATAGTATTACTCAATTACTAATTGACTGACTGACTGACTGACTGACTGACTAGCAGTTTAGTCCAGGGGGCATGAAAGGTAAATTAAATGTTATTATTGTTTATGAAGGAGTTTGACAAGTTTGTTACTATGAAACAAACAACTATGAAACTTTTTTTCTGATAATTTATGAAAATCAAGGTAATTATAAAAATAAATAAGTAATAATAATAAATAACTTCTCTCACCCTGTGGTTGGCATGACTGCATAACTTCCAGATTCTCCTCTGCTGTCCTCACTTTATCCTCACAGATCTGTGGGTAATATAAAAAAGAAAGAAAAAAAAAAAATAATAAAAACAAATTCCCTTTTTCAGGAAATGAGCTGAAAAACTTTTTCAGCAAATGTGACTGGACAGTATTTTATACTACTTGGACAATCACCATACACAAAGTAGGGATAATAATATACCAACAAAGTACCACATTTTGCATTGAGCACATCAATAATACAATGTCATTGCTGTTACGCTGCTTTTCACTTGTAAAGTTGAAAACCAAAAAGACCCACAAAGACAAAGCAGAATACTGAAGGAGCGAACAAAAAATAAGGGCAAAGCAAATAAAAGGAGAATCCACCAGGGATTTCCACAGGTACCACACTTCAGGCAAAGCTTGTGAAATATTTCCCTCAAAGTATGAAAAAAATAATCATTTATGATTATGGTAATATTTTCAATAATTTCTCAGACCCTAAAAAAAGATTATTCATAACACTTTAGATGTAAATACCTCTAAGCTGAAATTGAGATATTCATGTATAATATGCAGAATGTTTTGTGCCTCTGCTTTCATTTAAAACACCAGAAAATATATGTTGTTTTGTCAAACAGCCGTTATGAAATACCCACCTCAATCTGATGTGACTGGTCAGAGGAACATAGCTTGACAGAGCATCGTAGAACCCATGTGCTGGATGTCCCCTCTGGCATCTGATCTAAGGAGAAGCTGAGCCGAGCACTGTTGTGACAGGGCTCTACAGTGCAGGACTCTAAGAAGATCAGGAGCTCTTTCTCTGCAGAGGATGAGGCCTTCTGCCTTATGCTGCAGCCAATCACCTTGAGGGCCATGTTCATGTCACCTATAGTGTATGTAGATATCTATAAGGAACAAAGAAGATATTAAATAAACTGCAGGGAAGCAACACAACTTTAAATAAAATGTAAGCAAGAGTTGCTTTTAGCAATCTACAGCACTTTAGAAATTTCGTTTTGTGATCTCCTGGATGAGTCGTCTAAGTACTCTTAAAGTAATTTTGGTATCCTTACCCTCCTGAATATATTTACTTCTGTTCCACGTTTTCCATTTGCAGCGATTGGAAGAATGGCATTAAAACAAATGACGTTACTAATGACAGTACTTTTTTTTACTAATGAGTAAGCTAGCAAATTACTTTTTCCATCGTTACAATGATCTTTACGTAAAAATGTGGCAGATTACTTTAATTCAGTACAGAGAAGGTGAAAGCACTAGACCAGGACTTAAGGGGAAGAAGAATGTGCTACTGATTGGCTGAGGAAGAGTAAAGTAAATTAATCATAACATCACATGGTTCAACAAAAATAGTCCACAAGAATGACGATGTGGCTGCCAGCAGGCACAGACTAAACCCAGGTGAAACTAAAATAAGCCAGGCATATAAAGCAGATGGAGTGACCTTGTCTAAGCAGAGTGAAGATTTGTTTCACGTATACAATGTAACCACAACAGTAGCATACAAAGTTTCTCTATAGACTATTGCTGAGAGTTTAGTTATTGATTCTGTTTTGTGAGAAACATTAGAATATATATTTTAAAGACCTAGCAAATGTCCTAGTAAAGCCCAGGGGAAAAGCATTGAAACCCCTTCCACGTTGATAGATGTTAATATACGTCGATGACTGTTTCTCATTTGTTATTTCTTGATTATGCAAGTCTAACAATAATCCATCTTGAAGAAGAAGTTTATTTACTGGTAATAAATTATTTGATAATGGGGGCAATGGCTTTTCCACATTGTGCATCAATATTTGAAAACTGCATTTTTTTTTTTGTTTGATACTAACATTTTGTTCAATGATCTGAAACATAAAAGATTTAAAAGAACCAAAAACAGATCAAATATATAAGTTACATTAACAAAAAATATGGGAGATCAATACATTTTCACAATGATACATGATTGGTCAAATTTTATATTGTCAATTGCTCAGTGATTACAAAATAGCAACCTGTTGTGACATTTTGGGAATGATATTCAGTCGAAGGTTGCACTGTAAAAAAAAAAACAAAAAAACATCTCCAATGTAAGGTAAAATACCAGCAGCTGTTTTATCATAAACATAAGGCAAAATTCTGACAACCACAGAATTTTAGCGCATAAATACAGATTTTACCACCACAGCTGCCGGTATTTAACTGTAAATTAAAGACTTTTTTTTTCTTCTTCTTCTTTTTTTTTCTTAACAGTGTCATGTTTGCTGCTTTTCATTCACTGTCATAACTGGACTGCTTGGTAAACATCAGCTTTAACACGCTGACGATCTCTGCAATGTCAGTTAATGTGTGAGTGTATTTGTAAAACAAAACTGTTATTAAAATAGAAAAATAACACATGGCATGAGTGGGAAAATGTGGCTTGTAAAATAATGCGATTTGGGTAGTCAGAAAAATTGCAAACAAAAATCCTTACCAGTGCGTAGATTCTCTTGTTAGTCTGCAATGTGGTTAGAGGGTCTAAGGGAAAGCGATAATCGGGGGAGGTGTACAGATGTATGTTCAGAAACATCTGATTCGGGGCATCAGTTGTTTTGGGAATCACACTTTTTACCATTTCTTCTCTGACTGAAGGAAATCTCTCTAAAAATAAAACAAAAGCAACATTTACAATGTCTATCAATTGTGCAACACTGGCTTCCCAGCTTTGTTCATCTACTTTCTGTATTTCTTTACAGCTTATTTTTCTCTGATAAGAAAGAAAACTAAAAGTCATACCTGGTAAATTGTGTTGTTTTTCAATCACTAGAGAAATGGTTGATGCATCCAATGTTATTTCACTGTAGCTGGTGAAATAACTGACTTTAAAATATTCCAAAGCCATTTTCTGTACAACCTCTGCTTTGTCGCCTCTCACTGTACCATTATATTTAGGTAGTGTAACTGTTTTTGGGAAAGATTGTATCTGGACGTCGTTGTTAGACTATAGGAAAAGAAGACAATAAAAATAAATTCTTAATAATATATTCCAACAAGTACTTGACAAGTGCCGAATAATAAAAGGAACTCCAGAAAGCCTAGAAATTGTTCACTAATATAATCAACTTGATTGTCTTGAGTCAGACAGAAATTTGTTTTAGAATAAATTTTCTAGAAGAATACACACAACATGGAAACTTACGCCAAGCTTCAAAAAGCCCGTGTTGAGGAAGGTCCATGTGGTGCCCTGAGGACCTCTTAGGAAGAAAGAAGTGCCCTGAGATTTAACAAGCAAGGATACATTGCTGCCATGTGGAGAAAAAAACAAAAGGATTATGAAGAAATATTTGGTAAAAGTTGAGGAACATAAAATTCTGTTTCTTAAAAATATAAAGGTTACCGAACAGGAGAACTATCTGGAATGTTTATGACATGAATCTCCTCATGGTCTGGGTTTTGTGATTTCAGTGTACAAGACGTGATCTTATCTGGAACCATGTCAATCTTCATAAAGTGCTTTTCTGAGATGTCTTCATTGTTAAGTATACAATCCATAGGACCAGCTGTAGGTACGTTTGTAGGTTTAGTTCCTACAAACAAACAAACCACAGCTCATCATTGAACATTGAATAATACAGCATTATATTGGAAAGTTAAGTTTAAAACATAGGCACTGTGCGAAGTAATGAGCAAGACGAAGGTTACCACAAAGCACTACACTAAATCTATTTAAAAGTGTTAGAGGTTAAAGTAGTTAAAGTAGCAGGTCTTAATAAAAGTGTTGTTCAGGTAAAAGGTTTCAGACAAAGTTGCTAAATTTGATTAGACACTTTACAATGTGGACAAGGAAAAAAAAACATTTTTAGTCTTATTTCCTTTTAACCCTTGTAAGGTGTTCATACTTTGATTAACTTTTCAACCTTCAATATCTCTTTGACTATGTGATGTTTCTTTTTCTGCTCTGCTGGCTGTTAATATTTTTTTTTTGTTAAATCACATGGCATAGTATTAAAATGTAATCTGTATAGTCTGTGTCTTCTGTTACGTAACAACAGATACATAAATTTTATCACGTATGTCAGGCTATATATGAATATTTGTGCCACATGTCTGAAAAATTACTGCTTTACAAAGCAACTGTACTGTAATAAAAATAGATTTGTAGCCAACACATATGTATTGTTTTAGATCCAGCTTGATGCATTAGTCTTTGATTTAACCATTGAACACATAATGTAATGATGACAAAAAAATGGGAGATTTACTTGCAGTTACCTTCATACAGGTGAACATGCAGTAGTTATACCATTGATCCCTGTTGTATTCACCTTTTCACAAGGTCAGCCACAGACATATCTGTCTATTACATTTTTCCAAACTCCGTTTGGGTTTTGGAAATGAACTAACTTATTTTTCTCCCTCTAAATGCTCTGGTTACGTAGCGCATAGTGACTGCATGTTCCCCACTGATAACATTTACATTTTTTTATCAATTATTTTCCACAGTATCTCTCTGACGACAGCACATTTGTAATAACAAACTCCGACACTTTGTCGGAGGTAAAGCGATTCAGTTCTTCCTGTTAAGGGGCGTTTCACTTTAGAACAAATTGCAATTGCTGATTGGACTGTTGCTGACAAACACACTGGATAGACCGACATGTGGCGTCATACAATTTTGAGGATCTCCTTAACCAAGTATTCATGTCGTCCATGAAGGAGACAAACTCTAAGGTCGCAGGGGAACCTGAGGTTACTTTAACAAACATGGTTAAGAATCAGTCTGGTGATTTTCCCTCAAGATGCTGACCACTCTTCCTTTTTACCTGTGGAGTGACAAACCCAAATTTTGGTGCCAGTCTGGATCTTTTGCTAGTGAATTGTCAGCAGCATTTCTTTATTTGTTTTTTAATGCTGCGTTGTAGGTTTTTATATGTCCTATGATTATACAATTCATATGTATGCACTGGACAAATTTCTTGACAAGCCTCTACAGTGGCAAGAAAAGCTCTTTGTAAACCCAAGCAAAGTTAAACAACATTTTTCTTACCTTGTGCTTCTATTAGTGTGATTTTTTCAGGATTTTTAACAGTAGTGAATGAAGTCACACCCTCAAATCTTTGCTCTGCCCATTTGATCAGCTCCTCGTTTTGATGGGGGATTTCTTCTTTGTGGACATTGTTCTGATGTGTATTAAACAGTGTAATTGTGGAATTATTTACCTGTAAAATACAAAACAAATACAGCATTTCATTAACTGCAAAAGCACAGGGGTTTCTTCTCATCATGTTCCCATTTCTTCTCATCATGTTCCCCTGTCATTCTCCTCCACTCCTTTTTCTTATCCTTCACCAAACTCTCCCTCTATTCTCTGAGCGGGGCTATGAAAAAGAAATGTTTATTATGGTTAAGTGTCCACGAGCCGAGTTGCACAACCTCTTTGGAGCCAAGGTCTTTCCTTTGCTTCCTGAGTGGGGCCAGGAAATGGGACCTTTTTTAGCTTTGTGCGTCACCACAGTCGGCTGGAATCTGGCTCCATACAAGGTATAAATATATACATCCATCTCATTGACTAGACACTGCTGTTTCCTTGTCTGGATGAATGAGAAGTAAAGACGTTTGCATGTTGGGTTTCATGGATTAGAGAACAGCAGCAGAAATGTAGTCTGGGTAGTGTCTAAATTGGACTTATGCTTCCAGAATGCTGAGAGCAGCAATGCTTTCCTAGTGTTACAAGTGTCTCAGTGCATTAAAAAATCTCTTTCAACTAAATAATAAAATTCTGAGTTGCTTCTCTTTTGTTCAAAGGTTTGAAATGCATAATGCATATTATACAGCCTCCTCAGTCTGTTATTACACAGATGCTTGGAGAAGGGATTCAAAAGGCTAAAAATGTTTCTATCTCTTAGGCGGAAAATTAAGAATTAAAAAGATGTTTAATGAAACACCTGTAATATCACTGAATTATCCTTTAAGTTACAATGACAAGTCTATTTTCTAAATTTCTAGAAATCTTTATCCTGGCCTGCGGATGCGGGTTTGTGTGCATGCCTTTGCGTCCCAAATTTAGAACAAATGTAAGCCGAGTATGCCAGAGGGAATTGTATCTCTTTCTACATAAATATTTGATTGATAAGATCAAACATATTGTGGAAAGAAACTGCAAACATTAAAAAGCAGGAGATGAATTCACAACAGAAACAAGCAGATGGAGGAATCGTCAAAACGGAGACATGAAGAAAAAGGTAAAAAGCCTAATGTCATGGAAATTTAATCACATTAGTGTCAGCAATATTCTACATGCTACCAGAGATTTTGAAAGCAATTGCCAAAAACAGGACCGGTGTCTAATGGGAATGACAGAAACAACTGATCTTTTAATTATTTTGTATTAGTCATGAGTAATGTGTTGTACATGTTTGGTCCCACATGACAGGCGACATAAAAACTGATTTACTTATAACACACAAGTGTAGGAGTCCAATCATATGTCCCATAAAGAATTAAATGAGAATAACTCACTTTGACAACCACTGAACTATTACTTCCAGAAAACACGACTGCTCACAAGACTTCGAAAAAAGCCACAATCCTACTGGCTTTTTAAGCAACCTTGAGTGTTAGCGGCAGTCTCGGGAGGCCGAGAGGAGCTGTGACACTGAGACATGCTGTCAAGCTGTTGACGTACTTTCTCGGATGCTGAACAGATGTTTATTCTCTTACAATGCAATCTGCTGCAAAGCGCTATTATCCCCCAGTGATAGAGCTCATCTCACAACCGCATCCTGCCGTCACAGGGAATGTTGTCCAGGCTCCTGACAGGACATGATACAGGATGTGGTACCATGCTGCTGTCAGCATATCAGTAATTGTTGACACGCCTGCAAGTGTGTCATCACACTGATTGGACAGCTGTTATTCCACTTAATTTGCACATGTGATGTCTTCAGTATGTCTGCACAATATTCACAATACTAGGAAATACTTTCAAGACTGCAAGAGCTTCTGTAAACGCGCAAAGAGCGTATACCATTCTGAAAGCAAATGTGGCTTAATGTTAGTTTTTAACAGACTGAAGAGATCATAAGATATGTCTACTGAGTCTTGAGGAGTCCTTTTTTCTGTTAAAAAGGTGTTTTCCCTTCCACTCTCACTACATGCATGCTTAGGATGAAGGATTGTAGCAAATGTGAGCAAGTGTCCAACATTGGTACATACTCATCCAGGAGGAGTGAATGCTGTAAGTCAGTGACTCGATGAAATCTGCTGGGTTTCTGAAAATGGAAGCTTTTCTAGACATTTAAATAAATAATAACCTGAACTTGGCAGGCTTGTTTGATAATTAGGATGAATTTGGAATGTATCTCCCTGTATGATTTGAAGAAATTTCCTTTTCAGTGTCCTGAGACAACATGTGTTGTCTGCTGGCACTACATAAATTGGGAGGGTGCATTTCTGGAGATGGCAGCAGGACCACAGGGAGGAACCAGACGAACCTGATTTTTTCACTGATTATCTGTCAAATCTGACAATTTAAGCAAATTTATAAAAACATTTTTTATGAGTTACCTACTGTAGCTTTAATTATTTCTTTGTTTTAATTTGCTTAATTATTGAACTTCTGTATAGCTTGTATAAAAATGTATATAGCTTAAATGTATATGTTGATGTGAGAAAAACAGGAAAACAGTGGAATGCTAATTTTCTTTCATGACTGTAAACATTTAAACATTCCCGTCATTATCAGACTAGAATTCACCAGAGAAACACTTTGCTTGTTTTGCAGTGTTATTTCACTTTTTACACCTACATCTGATCATTCTGGCAGCTCAATTCATGTACTTTTTTTTGAATACGTGATCAGTGTATAAAAGTCTGAAACTACCATTTACTGGTACATTAATTTTATAATCAATGCTATCATCCCCACTAGTTACTGGCTACTTGTTGGTTTTATAGTGTGGCTAATAAAAGCACTAAAACAAAAACTGCTTCTCACAGAGCAAGCCATTGGGGAATATCCAGAGAAAATCAAAGTGGTCTCAGTCTTCCAAAAGACTCAAAGTACTGCAAAGCTGTGTCATTTTTACTGTATGTAAAGCAGCTGGCATTAGACTTTAACACAGGAAAAAAACTCCCACAGTAATGAAATAAAAGATGTTCAATGCAGTATTAGTGCTTCAACAACAGCATAATATTTGCTAAAAAGACCCACATGATCTACAGTCCAAAGCAAAAGTACTCACAACCCTTGAATTTGTTCATTTAATGGTTTAGACCTATGCATATTCATGTGTCAAAATAGTCTAAAGAAGACTTATTCTGTCCAGTCAGATTTGTCAAACTTTTTTGCAAAAAACAATGCAAAATATTTCAATCTGTAGATGTGCAAAGCTGGTGAAGACGTACAACCAATGACATTTGGCTGTAACTGCAGTGAAAGGGGCTCCCACAACATATCACAGGGACAGGATACAATTGTGTATCACACTTTTTAGTAAAAGTGTACCTCCACCTTCAAATATACACTGATTTGTGCTGGTTTTTGACATAAAACACAAATAGAATAAAGTGTGTGGTCGTAAAAAGCTTTGGTTAAAATATATTTTTGAGAAACACAAATAAATCAACAGATATTACATGCTGAAATATTTCCAAGAGAAATACAAACATGACGTACATATAGAAAAACTCAGCGGTGCTACTCACATAAACTTTCACGCCTTCGCAGGGGTCGCAGTTAACGTAAGTCATTTTTGAGGATGAAATGATAAGGATCACTGGTTTTGAAATGTTCATGTGAAGACTGAAGAACGAAGTATCCTGGCAAGACAGAAATAGACAGTGACACATTTCAGTTCATTTGAGTTTTCATAATTGTAATATCAAGGCACACTGTTACATATTTATTGTTAAAGTTATTAGAATTCAAATTCTGCTCAGCTTTAAATGCGTGTCTGCGTGTGTATTATTATTTTTTTTCCTTTTTGCTACATCAGAATTGGACTTTTTCTTTTTTTTTTGTCTAACACCTCTCCCTCATTTACAAACCTCCCGATCTGCCCTTTAAATTACCAGACGTCAAGTTGACAGCGTCGAGGGGACATATTGTGCTTGCTACGGCAAGTTTAAAAATATCCCCCAACGGTAGTTTAATTCGGTAAAAGTTTGATTCCTTCTCTCTGCGACTATAAATCAGTGAGGGACGTGACAATCCCTCCTGGTTTTCGCAGCTGAGCTCTGAAATGTCACCACATGCTTCTCCGCTGAAAAAGCAGTGCCAGTCATATGAGAAGGGCTTATATTTGGTGGAGGCATGAAAGCTTTCTTTCCTGTCTGCTTTTGTATTGATGCAGACGCAAAATGAGGTAATGCAGCTTTGCTCTGTTATTACACCTCTGTGCTCTACAAAGGGGGAAAAGGTAATTATTTTTCTCATTGTGCAATGAGCTGTAATTTTTATAATTTATGTAATGTGCAGCCAAAGAATTGGCACAACGCAAGCATTTGTAGAAAACTTCTAGGTTTTCACTATGATTTCATATATTTCAACCAGTCCTCCCATATATGTTTAATCTCATCAGAATTGTACAGAAAATAAAACCCCTTAACATAATTTACCACATAATGTAATGTCTCATCAGCTATATTTTATCCATTGCAACATAATGGTGATGTGATTTGCTAATCACCACTACAGTCACTCTATGAATCAGCCTTAATTACTATGCTCCACATGCGCGTGGGGTAAAGCTCGAACTGCTGAGTTTTATGGATGCAAATGGCGCAGAGTGGTGGCGGAATAATAAATTGGAGTTTGGAGATATATATTTCCGATCCAACTTAACACCAATAAATCCGAGTTCTAATTACTTTTACTTCTTTAAGAGCCAAAAGATAATAGGATTTAGGAGAAGTGAATGATTTGGGTTTTTATTTCTTTTCTATTCATTTGTAATCAGTTCAACATTAAATCTCAGCTTGACAAAAAAGGGGAAGTGTGAAAAAAAAATCCTTGAAAGCATCTCTACAGTGATGGTTTTTTTTTCTCTTCAATAAAGAAGTTACTTTCATAAATTGAAATGTTTCCCTTTGTCCATCTTTGATATAATTAAATACCTAAAGTTCCACTTTTTGAAAATATGTTTATTGTAAGACAAGGAGTGTTGTTCAGACAATCAACACACTGAAGACACACCATGAATCCCTTCTATTGAATTTATTTAGTCGCTGCCTGACATCGCCAGAACAGAAACTAAGACAATTGTTACGAACCCAAGCTGGAGCTACGCAGATTTTTGGGCGCTTGCAGAGCAAATTAGGCCTAAGGAGACTGAAGTCAAATTGCCTGTGAGCCAGACACAGATGCATTTTGAAGGAGCTGTTTGCAAGCCCAGAGTTAACAGACGGAAGGAGGTGTTATCCTGCATGCATACAGACATACACTAACAGTGTTTTGTGCATAGTGCGACTGGAGTAATGACTGCATCTAATTAATGGTTTCAGTTTCCTCTGAGGGGAAAAAAAAGGCTGTGCATATGTCAGCGTTTGCTCCTGAATTTATGAACATCTTGGTCACTTATAAAAGCGGATTGTCGTCACTGTTTTCTCCTCAGACTGTCTGAAACCATTACACAGCTCAAACTGGAAATGTAGATGCGTTGCATAGAAAAGGCACATGATTCTATGCAGTGGTCGATATTAAGTCAAACTAATTTTTTAGAATCATTATAAAATATATGATTAGTATAGTAGTAGTTACAACAATGAGGGAGAGAAATTTGTTTTATGAAAAAAAAAAGATTGCTTTCTGTAAATGCCTTTAAACTAAAAGCAGAAGATGTCATGACAACATGTCCCTTTTTGAAGGAAGAAGCCAATTGAAGAAATATTAATATGGAATCTCACATTTTCAGGAAAATGAGATATAAATGAAACACTTCAGCAAAGTAAAATATGAATAAGAAATAAATTAACCAAAAATTTTACATTGTTTGAAAACATACTTTGACAGATTACTCCATAACATAGCTTGCTTATGGGGCACTGGATCATAAAGCCTTAAAATATTTCCATGTGCCCACACCAACACATGTATAATGCATACGATGCAGCGTGAACATGGCCGAGAGTCAGAGGTAATCATGTTTAGGTAAGTCCTCCATCTATTGTACAGAATATTTATTATAGCTAAAGATGACAGATAGATTGCCCTATAGAGTTACTGAAAAGGAAAAAAAACCTCAGTTGTTATTCAAACATGAGCCTGAACTAAAGAGTTGTGTGGTGCGGCATCTGCCAAGAAATACCTCTGAGGATTTACTTCAGTCATGTTACATCTGCATGCAGTAGGTGAATGAATGGCATTTCCTGCAGAGCCACTCCACCTCATACAGAGACACCTCGGTGATGTTTTCTTTAAATACTCCTTTCTAATGAGCTTCATTGTTTTGCAGCCTGGTTTTGTGACTTTGTTCTTGAACTTTGACCCAGGTCACTCACCTTTTGCTGCTTTTGTTCCTAAGCTTTCAGGATACAATTGTTTTTCTCTGAATCCTTTCTCTCTTTTTTTTCAAGGGCCTTTTACTGATGCAGTTTCCAGTTATTCTTTTGGCTCTCTCTCCCCAAAGTTGTGTCGGCTCCATTGGTCTAGTCTCGGCCTGGTGCCAAGACACCAAGCCAGTGTGTGACATCAATGGGTCCAGCACACAGGCAGCACCTCCCAGCAAATTCTGCTGGCTTGTGCAGCCGCTTGATGTTCCTGCTATAATTCAGCAGTGTGGTCAAACTGTGATAGTCAAATGTCTCGGGTGGGTTGTAAATCAATAAGAAAATAAAAGGATGAGGAAGGAGGTGATAAGGAACGTTAAAGGACAAAGAAAGGTGCAGGGAGAGTAAAGCTCCCTGCTGACTGAACATTTTTCGCCATTTTTTGTGTGTTTGCTGCATTTTCTTTTCTTTTTTCAAAAGATTAGATAAGAGCTTTCTGTAAAAACATCTTATGAGTATTTATTATATATTTCACTTGATAAAACATCCACTCCAAAGACAAAGCTATTCCTCCACCCAAATGACCCCTATAATTTCAAAGTCAAAGTATAGCCCCTAAAATATATTTAATAAAATGAGATACTTCTTAGCTGTTGCCAGTTCATTGTACCTAAACAGATGGCACGGCAATATGTCACTGTAGTGCTGTTGAGAAAAAAAAATCTGCCCCTTCACAGACTTACTGGATTGAATCATAAACATCCGCTTAATCAGTTAATAAACGGTACACGAACTGAAGAGGCAGTCGCCAATGTGTCCCAGAAAATCTTACCTCTGAAGAAGGATTTTGCTCAGTTACCTTTCAAAATGACTAAGATGGGGTTGGATTTACTCATAATGGGGAAATCATGGAATAGGATTCAGTTTTAGTCCCATTTGAGATAAAAATACAAGAGCTCTCTAATGTGTCCTCTACATTACTAGGACTTATTCGTTGTTGAAACTTGTTAAGCCCCACACTAAAATTAAGTATTCTAAGATGTCTCTTTTTTCCAAAAATGTTTTAAATGTGTTTTATCATCGGGACGCATTTTCCATGGATTTACAGTCAGGCTTAGCAGCATTTAAAACAAATGCAAAGACCCATTTGCAACATGTTGAAACTAAGTTGGGAAATAAACCTTGTATGAACCTATCATTCATGATTACAGCCAAAGTAGTTACTGTAAAATGCAATGCCTAGCTTACCACACTGATTATAAACTGCAGCACTTTTTTAGTTAAGAAATAATCTTTCAGGTTTTCCAAGAAGCATCTGAGGGAAAGATCCCTGCAATGATTTAACAGATAAAATGGATTAATGAGATTACACAGTATTGCACCATCATAGGCAGAATAAAGAGAGCTGCTTCAATCCATGTGAGAAAACTGAATATAAATCCTGACAAACTAAACTAAAAATACCAAACAGCAGTTTAACAAAGGTTAAATGGAAGTCCCATATATAGTACAAACAACTCGCTGATAAAGGGATGAATAATGTGAGCTGACCGACAGCACCGGGCAGTGAAAAATGTGCTCTAGCAGAGCAATAACTGCACATAGATTAAAAGTTTTCTGAAGTAAGTTCTCAATGTCATTCTTTAAAGAATTACTTAAAAATCTAATTGCCCTAGTGTGCCGTCAACACTTATTTTGTGTGTTTTACTTTAGAAGGGAAATCTCTTTAAAAAAAAGAAAAAATGCAGCCAAATTAAGTCAACTATCAGTTAAAAAGGCCAGAAAAACGCTGGCATGTTGGGAAAATCTGTAGTCATTTCTAGTGTCTGAAAAATGTCTCCACTATCTGTCTGATAGCGCTGGATATGGAGTGAAACTCTGTGTGTTATATTTGATGATGTCAGGGCACAGTTTGTGGACTTATTTCAACATGAGGATTAGTTTGTGTGCAGCATATTGAGTCAAATTCACAGTCAAATGTGTTTGAACAAAAGCATGTTTCATTATAATTCAATATTTTTTTCATCTTACAGCGTTGGTCTGCAGTTTAGCTGCAGCAGCTTCCCTATAAGCTCCTGTGTGAACATTATTAGCATTCATTTTATTCCTCCTGGGCAACATCAAACTGTCAGAGTTGAGTTTATCAGCTTATCATATCGCATGGCCCAGCTGCTCATTTTGAACTGGAATAAACCTCTGTACATAATACAGAGCCACAGGTTTGACCAAGAGCAGACTAATTCAACAAAAGCTATCTTTGATAACATCTGAGCTCATTATGTTGTGACAGCGAGCTAAAATGCACCAAGTCAAGAAGCAGTTATTAACCTTATAGGTCACTGTGCATTTGTGAACAACAAAAGGCTTGTGTGTATTTTCTTTATGCATCAAAACTCCAACAATTCTGTGACAGTGTCAAGAGGAATCTATGAAGTGTCATAAATTTTTTTTTAAAAAGTTGTTTTGTGACTATAAATTTCAAAGCAACCTTAGTTTCCATGACACCTGAGGCACAGGCTTATTCCCTTCATCCCACGCTGCATTGATGCAATAATTCATGCAAAATGAGGACAAACTAAGTACAGAAAGTATATTCGGTGTTCTACATGGAAATACCTTTCCAACAAGTTTGTATAAAAAATAATTTTTCTGTGCCCTGACAATTGACGTGACGCCGGCCACGCCCCCTTGCGGAAGTAGAACTGCCCTCTGACAAGCCAACTGTCATTACGGCAGACTAACGGACCTCAATGTGTTACCCGAGATATTTTTTTGTCTTATAAAACAACGCTGAGGCAAAGACGGCAGGCAAGAAAATTCTCTAACTAGTCCTACGTCAAGTCTATAAGATTATTAGCCGGAAATAACGATAAAGCCCAAGAGGAAAAAATGAGGGACACAAAGTCTGGTTGGATGTGAGTATGAACGCTGTGGGACGCACTTTGCACGTACAAAATGGGTGAGTAATGACTAAAATAATACCGGCTTGTGAAAATCTGCCTTCAGGAAAATGCTTAGAAATAAACAGTAGTATGAAACGATGTTTAAATACCAATATAGCAGGTACCTCAGTCTGTTTTCATGCTGCCATAGAGCTACCGTTGGAATCTACATGCATAAAATCCAGCATAGCTAACTACCTTCACTTATTGATCTGGAAATGATTAGATGTTTAGCATTGTTGTTTTAATTTAACTGAGTTGTGTTTATTTGATGCTTAGCTGTCAGCAGTGAGTCGTTGG
>CAEFZX010025785.1:0-21973 GCA_903066825.1 Alfaro cultratus
GTTACCATTTTCATCAAATGCACATTAAAAAACAAAAAAAAAAAAAAAAAAAAAAAAAAAAAAAAAAAAAACAACAAAAAAAACTATTTGGTGTTCAGAGTGCCTTCACATCAAAATCAGGGTTCCATATTAGATTCAGAGGAATTGGTGGAGCAGACCCAAAAGAACAGAATGGTCTTGATCCAGTGTGAATGAGACCTTAACTGACCGATTCATGTTGTTTTTTAATTAAAAAAAACAGTGACACACCTTGGCACCAGGCTCACCAGCTCCTCTTTCTCCTGGAGCCCCCACTTCTCCTGGCAGCCCTTGGTCTCCCTGTGTGGGATAAAGTTCATTGTTTCAAATGCGTTTGAAACAATGAACCCAGGGCTGTGTAGTCCCTGGTGCAGCAGGGACCACACAGCAGGGCCGTCACAGTCGTCCTCTGCGTTATTTACTAAAATGTACTCAATTAACCTAGATTTTAATAAGATGTTCCTGAAAATTTACTTTTATTTTAAATCAACTAATGCAGCAAAGGAAAACCGAAAGGTCCACAGGTTCTTTATCTCTATTACAAGGTTTGCTGGATTAACACATATTCTGTGATGTGACAAGTAAATTTAATTTTGATAAAAATAATGTGTAGGGTTAGAGTCAGGACGAACCTTGGGTCCAGGAAAGCCCTCTCCCGGTTGGCCTCTTATTCCAGGTGGCCCCCTGGGGCCCTCAGTTCCCTGAAAGGAAGATATGAAGAAATTGAAGACGAAGGCGATATGAATTTATTTAAATTTAGGCAATTTATTTCATGCATTTCTTTCAATAATACATTAAAATAAATTGTAATGTATATAAAATTAAAATTGAATTTTAAATGATCAAGTATACCAGCAAAAACATCCAGGGTTCACTTATACAGCTAAATTCTAGGTGTCCTATAACTAACCACAGAGCTTCAAAGAGCCATGTCATGCTAAGATGTCACACAAAGATGCTATTGTGTTATTGTTTTATAAATTTACCATTGTCATATCATGGACTTTTGCTACTTTGAAACACACCAACCATTCAGGAATGGTAGGTCAAAGTAGAAAAACAGGTGTCGACATAGAAAATGACCAAATCCGGTCAACTTAAGGCCTAATGAACAATTTAATAAAGAGGTTGCATATATAGCACTAAGCTTAAGCTGCATACCTTTTCTCCTTGGATGCCCAGACCTGGAAGGCCCAGGGGCCCTGGAAACCCTGGAGGGCCAAAATCCCCCTATAAGAATGAAGTTTTAAAAAAATTATACCACATACATGCTCACAGTTTGTCAGTGAATCACCCTTCAGTTTCAGCTACAACATTTCGTTATGTATAACTTTCGGAAAGCCCAACTTTATTTGTTCCATACAGATCTAGTTTGGCTTAACCTCCCAATATCTTCATGCCATATAAATGCTAAAAAATATTTCTTGTGACTTTAGAACCCTGTTTGCAAATTAGTTCAGTACTTCCAACCCATGTCTACATCTGTGAGTCATAAGCTATTCTGATACATGCGAATATCTGCAACGCATTGCGACAAATCCAAACCTTACCTTTACACTGGTGTCTGAATGCTCCAGTAGAGTGTTAATGTTCCCACATTCAACAGCCCAAACCATAAAACTGCAGTCCTCCTACACCATTCAAGCTGTAACCTCAATTCATAGCCTGTAGACTGTGACCTCCTATATAACGCCGTGCTCAGTGCATTTATCGGTGGCTCTGGCAACTTTTGGCCTCCTTCACAACAGGGCTTTAGCTTTCTCGCATTCTCTGCTTTTGTGAAGTCTTTTCAGCACGGCACCTCATTTATGGCCTCTCTGTACTTTACCTTGTCTCCTTTGATTCCTAGGCCCGGCTGTCCTCTGGGCCCCCGTGGCCCCTCTATGCCTCGCTCGCCCTGTGAAGGCGGACAGAGACGTTATTGCGTTTTGACTTTTTGAGATATTAGATGTGCTCACAGGAATGGCAAAGCAAGACCATATGAAACATATCAGCAAAAGGAGGAAGGAAAAAAAATCTTTGATAGTTGCTTTCATAAAAGCTACACTCAGACACATAAAAGCTTACCTTCAGTAACCTCTGTAATGTAATATTCACATAGAGCGTATATGACGTTTTGTACGTGTACAGAGGGCAAGTAAATGATTTATGATATATTTCTGGTTAAAAGCTTTAGATTAAGGTTTCTGATTCCTGAAACAAAGAAGACCATAAATAAAAAATAAACATTCACAATTTCAATTAGTCACCCCAAAGAAACCAAGCAACAGAGCTAAACAGGTCCAATTCGAACCCACAGGACTTCCGGTCAATACCGTTTTATTCGGCCCGATAAATTCCAATATGGAGAAGTCCAGTTCAATACAGATGAAGTCAGCACTATCAGGTTCTGTGTATTAGTGATTTTAAAGTAGAAAACAAAAAAGGCAATTCTTCTCAATTTACAAAGAGCAATAAGATTTTTAGAGGTGAACATTAATGGGGGGGTTTTATTTTGCAATTCAGATGCACATTATCTTAAAGTGTCCTTAAAGTGACAAATGATGTAAAATGTATATTTTTAGCTGTACATCATGTTATAATGTTATTCCCTCCTCAGAATCATATCATTGTCTTGATTCTTTCATACATGTTTGGGAAATCCTTAATCTCCCGTCGCAACCATTCAGATGTTCAAAGCGCAGGCTGGTTGGACCTAGCTCCGCCTTCGAGGACAAAGTTCCAAGCTTCCGCCTCACAGAGCAGGACTCCCTCATGACTCCCTTTCTCAAATCCTTCAGACTAGCCAGCAGCAATTAGCAAACAATGGTGGAACAGCGCATCTGCTGAGCTTATTATACGAGCCACTTCTCAGTGCAACGCTGGTAAAAACACTAATACAGGAGCAATGTTGTGATAACTTCATGACAGCGGCGTTTCAGAAAAAGCAGGAGTTTTTAAAGAGACAGAGCCACAATTTCAAGGCTTAAGCTTTCTTTTAAGTCTTATTAGCTATATACACAGCATTTTTATAACAACTGAATGTAACATAGATACTTGATTGTGCTATAAAATGCTGCTTTGTGCCTGGTAAATACATAATACTGTCCCTTTAAATTGATTAGCAGAAACAGAAGCAGATCCCTGTCGTCGAAGCAGATTTACTGCACAGTTATTGAGGTAAACTGAGAACACAAAGGTCAAACTCAGGAGGCTTTCCATAAATCACAAGGTGGTGGTCCAATTCCCAGCTTCCCCCAGGGTACATTCCAAAGTATTCCCCTGGAGTTACCAAAAACTTTTCTATTTTATATAAAACCATTGGATAACTAAAAGAAAAATACTCAAGAAAAGGTCGATCGATAAAAGAAAAAAAACTTGGACACAAGGTTGCTTCAACGAACATCAAACACCCCTACCCACCTGAAAGAGAGAACTGAATTTACTTTTAAAAAGGAGCCTCTGCCACATCTTCTACCTGGAGGAAATTTTACTGGTCTTCCAAGGTTTTCCCAAAGTCAGGGAACAACAAAACGAAGCCAAAACAAGATGTACTTTAATTAGCATGGCAATGCCACATTTGCATGTGGGCTTCCAGAAGTTTCAATTTATTGTTATGAATCCGCGATTGGAGCTCAAAGCAAAAGCGCTAATGATGTGTTAAAAAAAAAAAGAAAAGAAAAGAAAAAAAAAAAAGGGGGTTATACTGCTGCGAATGTGGAGCTTGTCGGGGCAAGTCATGTGAGGAACGCTGCTGTAGAGGGAACGCCATCTGTGAGAATACAGCCAACTGTGCTGTTGCAAAAAAAAAAGAAAGAAAGACAGACTGAAAAGAAAAGAAAAGAGTACCCTTGAGGGTGAGCTAGCGGTGGGGAGAAACACCTTCTCCAGTTTTTATGATGGAAACTGTTACTTTTCAGAGCGACGGCGCCAGGTGATGAATTAGATGACAGTTCGGTTTGAGGGTAAAGTAGGAATTTCACCTGAAGCCTACCTCGTGTTTCAGAGTTGCTTGGTAAATATTGCAGAACAAAACAAAAAAAAGAAAAAACATAAAAGCAATTATGCGTGTCGTGGCTGGAAGACGTTTCGGCAGATTACTCACGCTTCGTTTAATGTCCGCTTCTGTCACAACGAAGAGCCTCGATGTGACTTAATATTGTTTTATGAATCCTTTTCTGCAAAATTATTAGTGAACCAGGTGCTGAGCTGGGTACTGTGAGCTACTTTGAGGATGGAAGTTAAAAAGACGATTTGAAAGATTTGAAAGTTAAGTCAAGTTTATCTGTAAAGCACATGTTAGCCAAAATGTGGAACAAGTGAATATTTTTCCAAACTTCAAAGCGTTTTACTCGGATTAATCAAAAGCAGCAGTGTGTTTTTTTGTTTGTGTGTGTGTGTGCGTGTGCAGTGGAAACACAAAATACCATCATCCCCCCTGATCTTTGTTAAGAAAACAGAAACCTCATGAAGGAATATGTGTTCCCACATGTGGGAGATGTTCTGCTTGTGTTCGACTGAGGAAACAGACACTATAGCAGACTATAAGTTCCCTCTGACTGAATCACTGGCTGAACCGTGGGGGCGTTCTGGCCTTTTCATTCTCCGTCCCCGTTTCTGAATCCTCTCCTCTCCGCGCCGAGACGTTCTCATCTCCTCCTGCTGGGGTCGATCGATAGGCCGCGGCGCGGCGTGAGGTAATGGAAGCCGTGCCGCTGCGCCGTATGGGGAATTTACTGTCATGTGTTATCATGTCTCTTATCCATACACGTTGTCAATTTCCTGTTGGAATCTGGAGCTCAGACGGGAGATTTATTTATTTTTTCCCGCGAAGGTCAGAGGGAGACGGCGGATGGGTGAAGCGAACATGGATGCATGAAAACGGGTCGAAAGGTTGAAGCTTTTAGCTGGTTTGAGTGCATGAGACTTTCAGGAAATACCGTCTCTCCCAGGAGCTTTAGGCTTTAAAAAAAAGAAGAAAAATATGAACACCCACTCACCTTAGGGCCAGGGATACCTTCTCCTGTCGGTCCTCTCTCTCCTTGAACTCCCTGTGGCCCCTGAGGCCCCTGAAAAAATCAAATAAACATGTAAATGACCTTTTAAACAATCTATTTGGGAGAGGAGGGAACTAATTCTGACTCAAAATCAGTAGATAACAGGAAGACTGAACGTATTCACTGCAAAGCAAAAAAATATCACATAGTACTTTTGGTCTAGTTTTGAGTGCAAATATATTTGTACACTTGAAATGAGACAAAACTAACTTATAACTGACCTTCCAACAAGATACAGACGCTTGCTATAAGTCAAAGTGCAACGATAGACACTAGGTAGTGCTAGAGAACATGACTTATTCCCTCCATAGGAAAAAAAGAGCTCTTTTGAAATCTTTTATTTTTTAACATGTAGCCCAATGTAACATTCCTTGTTTTGAGTTGATTTTCACATATAGAGAAGATGTTGGCAGGAAAGGTGCAGGCTTCTGATATTCTGTTTCAAATTCATCAAATTGTTCTCGCCTGTTTTGTTTGAATTCAGTTTTTGACAGTTTTACTTCCTTTGAATAACTAATTGAACATAGAGTACTGCTAGGTAAATAGGTCTAAATGGAATGTTTACCATTAGTAATGCTAAATGTGCTAATACAAAATGCCAAAACCAATCCTTTTTGCCTGACATCATCTCTGCTCCTGGTAATAACAGTTAATGATGTAGGAAGTCAAGAAAACACAAAAATTATTTTAATATGTGTGTGGTTACTGGGTTTTATAGCCATTTCAGGATGTTAACAATTGTTACTATAGAGAGGTTAAAAGGTTATTCCTTTTATTTTTTTGTGCAAAAAAAGGCACATTTCATGTAGTGACAAGCCAGACAGAAGCAGGCTGGAACAGTAAGAAGCAGAACGACAGATCCGTCTACAATGTTTGTCTGTAATACACAAGTGACACGTTTTGTCCTCGTTTCTAACTCACCGGTGGTCCGGGTTCGCCGATCCCCGTAGGGCCGGAAGGCCCCGGTTGCCCCTGGAAACCGACATCCCCCTGCAGAGTGCATGATAGCAAGGGGAGTGCTCAGACAGGGTGAGACACAAAAGGCTAGTGGTTATGTTTTCATGAAATGATTTTTCAGTAACATTACGGCGGCAGATTTTACCTTTGGTCCCGGAAGGCCGATCCCAGTCTCACCTTGGATTCCAGGTGGTCCAGGAAGCCCCCGCTCCCCCTATTAAAAAGACAAACATGGGTCCATTTTGTCCACGTCACTCATCCTTGTGTACGAGCGAGAAAAATCAAAGAAAATCCACAAACATAACCCGCTTTGTCCTGCCTCAACCGTCCATTGACGAAACTTGATTTAAGACATAATTGGTTTGTTTGTTTTTTTTTAAAAAAAAGCTGTTGCTTCTCTACATAGTGGTTGTAAATCAAAGCTGTGGCGTTCACAGAAAGGACACATAGGAGGCAGGAAAAAGAGGCGTGGAGATTGTTCTAAGTGCGTACCGGTGCTTTTTGTCCCCCCCCCCCTTTCCATTGCCCTTTCCAAGCAAGTTAGGACAATGCTTCCCACCAGACATTACATTGCTATTTTGGTGATGTAGGATGACAGCCAGACTATTAACGTGAACATTTTTCTAAAATAATTAGGAGGCGACCACTTGGTGGGGAGTACGTGCTTATGGGAGGAATGGCAGGTAGAACACGGTAGAGGAGGCTGAAAGCAGAAGGAACCGACAAATAAGCCGACAAGTTAATAACAGATGAGCTTCTTCAGAGGAGTTTCAAATGTCACAGCGGCGGCGGATCGTAACTCACCAATAAACGCTCAAATGTATAGTTCCTACCCCAAACCCCCCCATTCGCTTTATGAGCTTTTGGAGATACTTGACATTTCTCATGTTATTTATGCCAGCGTTAGGTGATTTTAATCTGAAGTGTTATAAATGTCAGCGTCGTGAGAGCAAGTGTTATTTACTGCACGTTATTCCGAGGGGAAAAAAAACATCGGAATCGAACACTTTTTAATCACGGCGGGAGACTTTGTGTCGTTGAAACGGTGACACGTTTGTACGCTGGGATTCCGACCAATACTCACGTATCCATCTGGTTTAAAAAAAATGTGACTGACTTGATTGATGTGTTTGAGTTATAGGTGGAGACAGGCCATAAAAGCTTCAATTTCCTCACAAAGACATTGTGGATTATTAAAAATGATCAAATAGGGAGTATGAATGATGTCATAGTCATGTTTAGTGTACGGACTTAATTAAAGGGTGGCTTTAGTTTTCATTCAGAGCCATTTCAAATTTAAATTTGACACGAACCATGTAGGGAACAGAGCAAACATGTGGAAGACAACAATCTGCTATCAATTTTTTGGCCTTTGTGAAAAAAACTTGAAGATATGAAGCCTTTTTGGTGGCCAAATTAATAATGCAGACAAGCTACTCAACCTTTACTATGAAAAATATGGGTTTTATAATGACAGTTACAGTCTGTTTTCCCCGAGTAAACTAGATGTCCCATTAAATATATCTTATCTCGCAACTTTTAGCATTACGGTACAAAGTTGTAAGATGAAAAAATTGATACTGTTGGTTTTCCAAAATGGCATAATTTGGAGAATATGTGGCAAAACTATATTAGAAAGAAATACGGAAGCCATTTAAAAGTGATCAGAGAGAAGGAGGAAGTTCAAGCCATCTCTACTTCTGTCAACAGCATCTATTGTCCTATTTTAACTCTAACAATATGACAGATTGTTTTGTGAAGTAGATTTATTAATGAGTAAAGGTGAAAAGGTTAATCGTCTAATGATTTGTAGTCATTTAAAAATATTAAAATCGGCCATATTTGGAGTAAAGTGAATGGCATTTTAGGTCCATTGTAGATAGAGGAAAAAAAGGAACTACATTTCTGCCAAAAATCTCAGCAATTTTGAGATTAATCTCTGAATGCTTTTTCAAGACACATTCTTTGTTTCAAACGTCTCAATTTTCGAAATACACCATCAAGGTTTCTTTGGGTTTTTTCTAGCAAATTTTCGACTTTTCAAAGTAAGAAATTAGCTTTTTTTCTAGAACATTTTATTTTTTGCGAAAACGTACTCATTTTTTCCCCCTAACTACAATGACTATAACACGCCGACATATATATTTATGGCATTTAAAAAAAACAAAAAACTATTCCATTAATTTGACCTGGTTTGACGAGGCACATTCAGAGGAAATACCGTTCAGCATAGAAAGCAGTTCAGAGCCGTTTCATTTGACGCTGCTAATGCTAACGTTATCTAGGTCAACATGCTAGAAAGTTCAGCATTAACTCTCAGACACACAGCGAATTCATTTAAACACGAACTAATTCATTTAAACACGAATTAATTCATTTAAACACTAATTAATTCATTTAAACATTTATTTTACCTACTTCCGTTAGCTCAGCTGGCCGAGTCACAGTTTTCGTTCGGCGCGTTTGACCAAGCGGAAGTGCACATAAGAGTACGAGTGCGCAGGCGTGCAAAAACGTGAGAACTGGGACAGTACGCCCCCTAGTGTCGTAACTTCGACATCCAAAATGGCGGGACTGGTCACCTGTTTAGGCATTTGTGCTGCTAAAAAGTACAACTACAACAAAACAAATTATTTTAAATGTACAGTAAAGGTATTTTTGCTTTCCTAAGCCATTGTTGGAGATATGTATTTTATTATGCGGAGAAAACAATTCAAACTTCACTCAGACAGAAAGTTTTTCCCAGATGTGCAGAAGTGAAGTTAAATATGCGGATAAAGTTTAAGTAACTGATTTGCCATCAAGCTATATTATTGATAAAGACACCAAGTCCTCCAATAGCCGGACCGGTACAACGATATGTTTTCCCTTACATGCTGCTGCAGCTGATAAGTTGATTAAAGGTCTGATTCACCGCACATCCTGTGTATCATTAATGTCTGAGTTATCCACATAACTTCCCCTCGTCACTCTCACGACTAGCGCTGACGTCTTGACTATTTTCTTAGAAGATGTTTATGGCTTCAAGGACACGTTAATCATCAGGGAATAGTGTTCACAAGCAGCTTCTTTCCTTTTCCAAACCCATTTGCTTTAATGACAAGTCTTGTTTTCTGTCTGCACAAATGGCTGTTTCTTCAATTCTGTTTTTTTTTTAATGTTTCAAAACTACAGGCAAGAACAAACAAAACAGCCAGATTTTCTGCAGATTTTGTTTTCATTGCAAATTGTTCTTATGTCAGCTGTACATGATTGGCAAAAAATATACAAGTATTTTTGTATGTGTTATGGAGATAAACTGAACATGGCGACGTCTGAAGTCTAGACAGTAGAGATGTTTAACTTTGTTGATCTTCAGCTGAAGCCGTACAGGCACTGATGAGTGGAGGTAATCACTGTCACCGGGAAGATAAATTTTAAAAAATGGGTGACGAAGTAATTACCCTAATTATGTTTGTGAAGTTGAACCTTAACAAAGAGGCTTCAGCCGAAGACGGGATGAAAAATCTCTGATTCATCTTCAGTGAGACGAAGCATCAAGGTTCAGGAAGAAACAGATCATTGCAAAAGTATTTATACCTCTTAGTTGCAATCACAAACTAAGAGGTAAACTGATTAGTATTCAGTTTACCTTGACACCCTTAAATGAAATCCAATGCAATCAATTCACCTCTACCTAGGTAGTAGACTCCTTCCCACTTTTTTTCAAAGTATTAATGGGAAGTTGTGGGCTGAATACAAATGTTTTTCTTTTTTTCATTTGGCAAAAGTTGAAAACCATGTATGTTTGTCCATCTACCTACCAAATACACACTAGTTGGAGTTGCTCAATTACATAAAATCCCAATAGAATCTACTGACGTTTCTCATTTTATCCTTACAAGAGTAGCACGTCCAGGCAGTCACAGGGTTCTATGGCAAGAAATCTCAGCAACAGTAAACTTTGCAGAAACCGGCCCAATCCTGTAACTCATTTTGTATTTTTCAAGGTCAGACTTGTAAAGGAAGTCTGGCAAAGCCAGAAACATTTCGGAGCCACTGCCAAACGGTCTTCAGATGTTTTGCATCTTACCAGCGTACCAGAGTTACCGACTGTAAAACCTCTTCGCTATGTGGACTGTTAGTTTTTCAATCGAGATAGTAAGCTCGTGGTGTTACCTTAGCAACACGCTGGCGTAGCAGGGTGGAAAAAAGCCAGCAGTTTTCAAAATTAAAAAAAAAACCTTTAGTGAAAACATGTAGCGAGTATGAAAACTAAACCAAATAGTCCTGAAGGTTGTGGTCTATCACAAGGTAGGTTTATTCCTCCCGATTGACCTCCTTATTTGTTGATAAGGGAGAGATGTGGGATAAGGTTTCCTATCAGCATCTATTATTGGCCCAGTTGGTGGACTGGTTAGCTACCGCTGGGGAAAGATGATTGGCAAGATGGAGATGTGAAGCTGTTCCTTGTGTGTTAGATGTGACACACAAGGAGAAAAAGGTTACGCAAGGTTTTAAAAGCTGACACACGGGACTCTTGACTTGAAGTTGGATATCAGAATGTGTTGGCTATTTTTGAGAGCATCCGTCACTGATTCATTTATTTTTTGTCGTCAAATGTTGGTGCGTTTTAAAAAAAAGTGATTTCTTCATATAAACACAAAGAAAAGAAGCGCATGTTGAGAAACATCAAGTTCTGTCATTAGTCTCAGATTAGCATGCATCAAAAAACAAAAGAAAAAAAAAAAAGGTCAAAATCGTGCTTACTTTTTTTCCCGTGATTCCTTCAGGTCCCACATCACCCGGTTGACCTGGCAAACCCTACAGCACAAATAAAGGTGTTGCACATGTTAAAAGATGAGCAATAAATCACATATAAGCTCTTTTCTAGCCACAGGAACAGCGACGAAACACATTTTGTTCATTTTCTTTTTCTTTTGTTTATTTTCACCAGCCACAGACAAACTTGATTGCAGCCAGAGCTGTAGAATCAAAAACAATCCGTCCAAAGGAGGGACGGATGGGAAGACTTTCTTTTTATAAAGTCCAGAAGGAGATTTTTTATGACCTTAAACAGCCTTTTTATGCTGGAAAACGTCTTTCAGGTCCAGGTTTGTCTAGTATTAACACGTGTTTCATGATCATAAACATGGAAGTATGACAAAGAAGCCACAAAATAACCAACATCTGAAACAATGAATGACTCAGTGATTACACAGTGAATAATTATGGATTTCTTGGTCTAAAATGGACAATTCTATATATTATTTGGTTGTGTAAAAGCAGTAGCTGGGTTTAAATGATTCGAATGGAAGAATATAAAAAAGTTAACCTGAAGTCCACGGTTTCCTCTTGGACCAATAACACCTTCAGGGCCCTGAAAAATGATGTGTTTTTATCAGAAATCAATGTAATGGATGGTAAAAAAGACAGAAAGTGTAGATTGCCTTTCAAACAGACAAATACTTAGCTTGAAGTAGATTTTTTTATCCCAAGCTGACAAATCAGGCATCGCGGTAAAATATTATATTTTATATCTGTTGGAATGACAAATAACTACAAACATACTCTGTCTCCTTTAACGCCTGGTGTGCCACACTCTCCTCTCTCTCCCTGTGAGAGAACAAACAAAGTTTAGGTTCTTTCTCAAACACCGTCTACACAAAAAAAATGCTGCTGTTTTGGGTTCAGGTTTGAGCTGCTTTGCAACAATTAATGCCATGGGAACATACAGAATCTGAGAGCTTTGCAGTCGCAGAAGATGACAACAATGTGCAGACGAATGCAGGCAGGTCTGAGATTAAACCAAGGACGATAAAATGCAACAATGTTTTCAAAGTTGCAGCATGCTATAATGTCTGAAGCTGATAATCCCCGTGTTACTGTCACTTATAATGATTTTAAATCAGCGTGGGAACCCTTTGTTTAGGAATCTAAAGAGGCATAAGAGGGGTTTGGATTAAAATCCATACAATACCTTCTCTCCTTTGTATCCCGATTTACCCTGTGTGCACAAGAGAGTTTTGTTAAATCAAATAAAGACAGAAAAGAAAAGGATTTTGGTCAAGGAAGACGAGACATTGGTCATAACTTCATGAACTGAAGACCCTTGACTCACCTCGGCTCCTTCACGGCCTGGAAGTCCACTGAGACCACTTTCACCCTAAAGAAAGATTTTGATTTAACGTGTCGTCAAATGTACTGTTGCATTGGCACAAAAAAAACATTGCATTGGCAGTACCTTCTGTCCCTTCGCGCCGGGGCTTCCATCATCTCCAGGACGTCCTTTCTTGCCCTATGGCAGAAGTTGAGGCAACATGAAAACAATCTCAAACACTGAAGATTATTTTGTAAGCAGACGTCTCTTCTATTGCTTGATAACTGTTTAACTTCAAGGAATAGGCAGCAGCTGATGATCCATAGGCGTTTCCCTGAGGAATAGTCCTTTGCTTTCTGCTTTTCTTTGAGATATGGCTGTGAGTAAATGGGTGGTTTGGGATTTGGAGATGGTTTGATGGTAAAAGCAGAAGAGCAAACGACAAATCTAGGTGTACTCACAGAGTAGGATCTAAACTTTAACATACACATAAACCAAACCAAGAAATCAGCCTACCTTAAAAAGATTACCAGAGTAAAGAGCTTCCAGCTTTTCAAACCAAACATTAAAGCTGCATTGTTTGCAGAAAAAAATGGTTTAAGTCACTGAGTGCAGGGAACGGATGAGTCAAACGTGACTGATGCTGCCTTGTCCACTCAGTTAACTTCTTGGCCTTTTTCTCTTTTATAATATAGACTCTGTGAACACTCTCGTCTTCGAGTTATCTCTGGTCGCACACATTGCTTTCGTCACTGTGTCCCTTGCTACCCCTGATGTATAACAGCTTTTGTTCTGAGCATCAGCAGTAAAGGGGTAATTACTTTGCTCTAATCCAGAGAAAAGGCTTCAAAGCAGTAATCACTTTGACTGTGACCGACCTTCTCTGCTGAGTAAAAGGCGAGCCCGTATCACGACATGCTTGGCAGCCAAAGAAATTCCTGCATATAGCACTGAATCTGCCAAGCATGTGTTCTCAAATAGTCCCGAGAGGCAGGATTCCTTCTACAGACGTGACTCTGCTGATTTCCCATGTAAATATACGTTTAGACCTGTTCTCAATAAACTGTTGGAAGAATGTAAAGTATTTGCTTTACTCTCACCGCTTCAGGGAGACAAGACTTCTAAAAACCCGCACAAGTCACTAAACTCTTCTGAACCCTGCAATTATGTAGCCTGTAGGAGCCTTTGTCTGCAGAGCTCTCCTCACCACTGATTGTTAAGAAGGCAGATTTAATGTCTGGGAGCAGCAGAGGAGCACAACAAAACTGAAGTGGTTTAATATGGTTGTGTTTAGTGATTTCGAAATGGTTGAATGACATGCATATGTGTCACACTTACTGACCACCTGAATTATGTCTTCTTTGTACAATCCCTCTTTCATAATCTCTCTAGATCACCCAGACTGCCAGGGTCTCTCTAATCATTTTCTCAGGGCAATTTGATCCGCAACATCATAGATCCTCTAGTGCAGGGGTGGGCAATCCTGGTTCTTGAGGGCCGGTGTCCTGCAACTCTTAAATGTCTCCCTGGTCCAACACACTTGAATCCAACAGCTGACTCACCTCCTAAGTGCAGTCAAGTTTTCCAAAGTCCTGCTAATGACCTCATTATTTGACTCAGGTGTGTTGAAGTAGAGATGCATCTAAAAGCTGCAGGAGAGCGGCCCTCGAGGCCTGGAGTTGCCCACCCCTGCTCTAGTGCAACATACTTTTTCCACTTTTGATTCACACCAATATGACCAGGACTTTCCCAGGCTTCATCTCACCAAAGCCCATTGTTCCAGTAATGGTTCTGTTGGTGTTTAGTAAACTCCACGTTTATAGTTCTGACAGTAGAACAGAACAGGTGCTTTCCTGGGATGCCTCCCAAGGTCTCAGACATTCATGTTCTCTCTTGAAAACATATTCCTGTAGCTATATACAGGAGCTACAGGAATATGTCAGCGACTGGACTTCCTCCAGTCGCTGACTGTATTTGCCTCACTTGGAGGACTTTTCCATCAATGGGGTTCAGAGATCATTCCAGTTCTCATTCCGGTTCCCCAATGGGATTTAGAAACAGTATTTCCACCAGAAGCTTGAGGTTCCCAAGCGCCAAGTCTGGTTCCAGACCTTGGAATAGTTGTTTCTTTAGTGCAAATCGTGTTCAATGGGTTGGTCAATCTGAAGACAAAGAAACAACAAACATGACGGCAAACAAGTTCCGCAGAGACACGTAGGACATCTGCCATCTTATGACTTTGCTCTTCTTCAGTGTTGTATTTAGTACCCTCTTGATGACGGGGTACTTTACTGCTGATGTGCAAAAAAATGGGCATCCGTTCTCGACAGAACACCAATGTTCAGAGGAATGCAAACTGAACTTGTTCTAGAACGAAAGCTCTGTCTGTGGAAACATGCTGTTTGTGGGCCCCTGGCGCATGTGGGTGCATACAAGCCATCATCCCTGATTGAGTGGACATAAAGTATGACTTACCGCAGGGCCACTGGCTCCTCTCTCACCTTTCTCACATTTGCACGGATTCAATTCGACTGGACACTGGAAAAACATGAAAGATGACGTTGAAAACGTGCGCAAGAATGGCAAGCAAACAGAACTTGCAATACTGGTAGTTTTGATACTTACACCTTCTTCTACCAGCGCTGACTGCAGGGCGAGAAATGGAACAGAGTCAATCACTCTTAATAATATAGAGCAAAAAATATATTTTTAAAAATGAGGCTCACACCTAGTCAAATTTTACAAACTACTTGAATTCAACGTGTGATGGATTCAATTGAGGTTTAACGCCATTTACGTAATTCTGACTCGTGATTTTATATAGCTTTATGACCGGTGCTGGGTAATAAAATGCAGTAGTACATTGACAGAGTCAGACCTCTCTAAACTGATACAATCTGATTTTTTCCTTCAGCAACAGAGAAGCTTTCAGTGCAGTTGTGGTTAGCATGGCAGGTTCTCTTTAGACTGACTCAGCAGGTCGGGATTAACTGATTTTACTTAATAATACAAACTACCAGATGCTTAAACTAAAAAACAGTCTTAAACCGTCTATGAAACATCCTCCTGAAAGTGGCTGCTCTTTATTCTTAAGCTGTTTTTCAACAGAGGACTTCCCAGATGGTTCTGTGAAACAAACCATCTGGTGCGTCGGATTATTTTCTGTACTTCCTCTTGTTCGACACGTCTTGCCAGAACAATCATTTGCTTTCACTGGAAAGCAAATTAAATTCTCAACTATGCAATGCTAATAGATTTGAAGGATAAATTAAATATTCCACAAAAGGACCAGGAGGGGTTCTGGATTGAGACGTGAAGCCAAATAAAGAGTCTGTTCAGTCTTGAGGAATAGAGTCCTGCGGTTTAATGCTGGGGCTAAAGATAAAAGACATGCTCTGGGCTGGTACAGAGGCACATGCTTATGACATACAGATGCTGCCTATACAAGGAAATGAGATGAAAGTCTGAGTCCTAGCTGCTGCTGCTGCTGCTGCTCTGTTGGGTCCTAGCATGCCAGTAGAATGATGTTTTTGCATCATGTTCCCCATAAAGCTTTTCATCCATCATATTTAGACGTGTGTACCACCTATGTCAACACTTAAGCTCGGGTCTAAAGCAGCGTTTGAAGTGTTTGTTGCCTGCGTTCTCAGACTCATGCCGCTGACTTCACCCGATTTTCCCCACAGAGCGTTTTAATGCGGAGCATGTGTGCCGACCGAAAGTCAAGATGTCGACCCCGGGTTGCCGTTGTGCAGCCCCATATTCTAATTAACAGAGCAGTGGCTTATAAAAGTCAACCGTTAAAGTTTACATTAACAATCGAGTGCCAACGCATTTGCTTTTGCAGAAGGTCCATAGCATGAACGTTTACAGACAAATCCCTTTAAGGTTTTTGACGTCCTCTGCCAACTCAAGAGGTCGTGTAGGAAGCAATCTCAGTGAACAGCAGACCTGTTAGTCTAGCAGCAGGTGTACATTAGGGATGCAATAAGCCAGGAAATCATAGCATCGGCCGCCGTCAACAGCGGAAGCAGGGGAAGTTGTTATTGGGTGCCTGGTGAAACTTAAGGCGCTAACATTTGGAAAGCGTCTGTTCACTTAATGGCTTTTTGAGGCTTCCATCTCCAATCAATTTCTGCCCTCTGGAGAAAAAAAAAAGCAACTATCAAACACACACACATGCAATTTCATAAGTGATATAAGTTGCAGTGAAATGTTGTGGGCTTTGGGTGTTTATGCAAGTCGGAGCATGAACACCAAAAACATGCTACCTCTGATCTGCCTCCCAAATGAAATTGTTTGGAGGAATTCGAAAACTTGCCAAGTTGTCAGTTATTCCTTTTTTTGTGTGTGTGTGTGTGCGTGTGTGTGTAATGAGCTACGTGTTATTTTTTCTGTCTGGAACAAAACTCAGTTGTCAGCCTAATGAAATCATTAGATGGCATTTGCAGTTTTGGTGCAGCCATAACCTGTGCTTTAGGATTTTCACCTGATTTATAAGGAGAAAATAACCATCATTCCTGCAAATTTATTATACTAAGCTAGTAAATACCCCAATTACGTTCGCACTGAACTTAGCATGAAAAAGAGCAACAAGTAGTAAGGTCTTAACCTGACACTCTAAAACTCCAAGAGGCGATGTCAAAGTATCTTTCCACGAAGGGAAAGGAAAACACAATGGTGTGACAGGACTATTAGACAACTAACCAAAGAGAATCATTAGAGTTACAATTATTTTTGAAGGTTCGCTGACACTCCTGGAAAAATAAACACATCAGATTGGTAACTTTGCACAATTTGTGGCTACAAAATGCCACAAAATGCTGTGTGGACAACCATCACAACACAAATTCAATACAGACATCTCAGCAATAAAAAGGTCACTTTTAAGCATTTAGAGAGAAGTATTTTGGCAAAAGTTGTATTTTTGTCACCAACACCAATGGTTCATGCTGTTGGTAACAGTAGCTGCATTTCCATTACAAATGTACGCCAAACTTTGTCAATGTTCTGCTAATGTTAAATTTTTTTTGTAATTGCTGTGTTTTCATTAAATAAATGAAATTAAAAAACGCACATAAATAAGTCTGACCACGCAATAAGTCATTGAAGAACTAGCAGAGCCGTCATCCTCTAACTACTTCCTGTAGCATTCATCGTGGTTTATACCAGTGGCAACGTCCGGTTGTTGGTCATGTGACTCATAATGTAAAAAAAAAAAAAGTGTTTGCATTGCAGGTTTGTGAAATAAATCGGTTTCGATAAGGCCAAAAAAGTCCAACTCATCACAGTGCCAAAAGTTTTTTGTCAAAAAAGCATGAAGTTTTTCAAAATGGGCATGTTTCCATTAAGATCATTTATCTCCAAAATGTCAAATTGCACAGTTGTATGGTAAATGGATACGCAGCTAGTGACAAAGCATAGTAAGCTGTTGACTAAATCGACTATAACCAAACAAGGATGCAAGGAGTGACATTGTTTTTTTTTTTACTCACAATCTCCTTGATGACTTTATCCACAATGCCAACATCTTGCAAGTTGTGAAGGTAGCGGGTAGCTGGGGAACTAGCAATTCGACGCAGCTGTGCAATGTTGGTTGCTTCGTTGGCTTCAGGTGTGATTCCTATTGTGAAGAACCGAACGCCTTGGTTCCTCGCATCGTCCACAGCGTCAAATATGTTTGGGTTCCTCGGGTGCGAGATGCCGTCAAAGAGCAGGACGGCCACCTTGATGCTTTTGGTGCCTGACTCCTCCAAGTAAATGCGCGTCAGGTTGGTGATGGCGTAGGTGGTGTAGGTGCCGTGGCCTATGTATGGAATGGGAGCGACTCTGGCTTTGAAGTTGTCGATGCCCCTCCAGTCTCTGAAGGTCTGCTCTATCTTGACCTGGCTGCTGTACTGAAGGAGGGCCGCACGGGAGCTGAGTCCGCGGCCACTCTCCAGCCGGAGACCCTGCAGTCGGTTCATTACGTCGGAGACAAAACGTTTCTCCTGTTCGTGGTTGTCCTTGGCGCTCTCTGAGCTGTCGACCAGGAAGGCCAACTCCAAACTGCAGTCTTCATCGATAGAAGCTGAAAAAAAAAAAAAAAACACAGTTAGCATTTAATAAACTGTTTAGTTCCAAATGGTCAAAGGAGCTCAACATATGTAAATTTTATTAGCTATTGAAGTAGAAACTGTTAGCTATTCAGATAAAAAAATTAAGCAATGTGTAAAGTTCTTACTCTTCAGTTTTGTTCGGCTAAGGTAAGCTAACGATCTTCATAGCTTCATAGACTGAAAGATTGTCAAAGTGATACCTGTTTCAGGATTCCTATTTGTAATTTAATGTGCTAAAATGTAGTTGTCACAACTCTACAACAAAAACAGCGTGGAAAATCAAAGCCATTGTTCTCATCTGATTGGCCCAGTTGAAATTCTAAAGGTGAAATCGAGCTCAATGGGAGAAATCCCAGACAGAGCAACGAAGGAAGAAGAGAATCGAGCGGAACTGAATAGAAAGACCATGGTCTTTTTGAGAAATTTTAGCCCATTTCATGTTGTCAAGCTAGTTTCTTGAATCTACATTGCAGGGTGTCATCAGTTTTGAGAGTGGCGTGTAAAATATGTGGTTAACCTCAGGTAAACAATCATTTTACAAGGTGGAGGATTACTTTTGTTGCATAGCACCTAATTGGTTAAAACCGACTTTAACCTGTCTTCATTTTCCATCAGCATAGTTTTGGCTTTATAACAAACACATGTATTTATTTTCTTTAGTTCGCTGGTGCCAAACTGTCAACCTTCCATCTACAACTTGTCCGCCACTTTCATTTCCCGCCAGGCTTGAGATCAAAATCAATACGAACGCTGGTGACTCGCTGGCAGTTTGGATTCTGCAACATTTCCCAGAACGCCTTAAGTTTATCAACGCGGCTCTTCATTTTCTAGGCAAACCGCTCCGAGCGTCAACCTGCTGCTGCGGGAGGAGGTCGCGGATGTAATAGAGGCTGAGGATAAACCACATTCATCTTCGCTTGAATATGTCACAGAGAGAATGCGCCCGAGGAAACAGGACTCTGAGTGAATAAAACATTTGGGTAACGGAGCACTAAGCGGTCACACTGGAGATGGATTGCTTAGAGAGCAGAGATATGATCAATCCACGTGTGCTGCCTCCTCCAGCAATGTCCTTTCTTGAGTTTCAGGTTCAGCTTTTCACTGTGATCATTTTTTTTTTTCTTACATTTTTTTTAATGAGGGAAGCAACTTCTGAGGAAAACTTACATTTGCCATTCTGTGGTATGGAATTTGGTGTGAAGAGTTTGTTTTTCCTCCTTGTGGTCACAACCTCATCTTCATATTCCTCATAGTCTTGAGCCCACACAGCCTGAAGTCTCCACAGCAGGAGCAGCCAGTGCAGAGAGGGAACCATGACTTTTCTCAGAGGGCTTTGAGAGCAAACGTGGAGATTTAAAAATGATTAATAATAAATAAACAAAAACTTTCATTTTGCTGTAAGTAAAAAAGTTTTCAGAGAAATTAGGGATGCATACCTTCCAATGTTGCTCCACTCTTTAAGCTCTTCTGTCAGTAATGACAAATATCCAGGAAGACAAAGGAGAACCTCTTCATTCAGGTTTCCATCTGCAGGTTATTTGGGTTCCTCCAGATGTCAAACCTTAGCTGAGAATCTGCAGCCAAGTTAGACACCACACACTAATTCCAGCAGAATCAGCAGCTAAATAAATAAATAAATTAAAAAAAAGAAAGAAAGAAAGAAAGAAAGAAAGAAAGAAAGTTGAGAGCTCACTCCGTCTCTCATGGGACTCCCTCAATTTCAGTCATTGTGATCCTGAAGTTAAATGAAAAGAAGGTCCAGCCCTTTTTCTTTTTTCTTAAAACTCTCCCACTCCCTCACAAACGTTTCGGCAGAGCGAGGGGTGTGGAGGAAGAATTAAAAAAAAAGTCTCTCATTAAGACTGTGTATTCACTGTTTTCTCCTCATGTTTTCATGTTTTAATCTGGTCTGTATGAAATTAGCAGCAATAAAAGTAAACCCTCGATAAGGAGCTGCTGTTGTGTTTGCCTCCATCAGCTGGATGGAATCAGAACAGAACTTATTTGGGAATAATATAAGGGATTTTAGAGAGAGTAGAAACTGTTTTCACCACCAACAGCAACAGTTTTACTCACGCTAACTTTTACCATCCAAGGATCCTCTCAGTACTTTATGTTGTGCATCATAGCTGTTATCTGATCAATTTTACTGGCATCCTAACAACATTTTGTTTCTGTTTGATGCATTTCCAAAAGATGCCCTTGTAAAGATTACAGTAAAATTGGAAGGCTGAGGTGAAAACGTAAATAAAGGTCAACATAATTATGCGCATCAGCTTCTGTTTTTGTACGTTTAAGTCGTAAACTGGCCAACATGTTTTAGTTCTAAATTATAATTTTGTTTTTCCAAAGGATCATGCTGTACTGAAGTAGACTTAGTCAGTGATTAAGAGCTATAATTACAGTACATGTTATGTTATAATATGAGCTCCATAGTGGGACATGGTGGTGGCACCATCATGCCGTGTGGGTCTTTTTTGGTTTGTTTTTGCGCTCTATTGTGAAAAATCTTTATATTTAATCAAAACAACAATCTATCTGAATAAAAATGTGTGGATCACTTTTATAAATATAGGTTAAGCAAAACAAAAAGTAACAAATTTGCTCCAGGAAGTGTTGAATCTGAAACGATTAATCGGATTCACCTCGAGGAATCGATTACCAAAAAAAAAATCGCCAAGTACACTTCCGATTCATGATTAATCATTTGTCTCGAATGATTAAGTGACGTGGTTGCAAAGGGTTAATAGTTTGAGTCATGCAGAACTGATCGGACCGTTTCCATAGCAACGATCAGAAGCAAGATATTCCCCCAGAACTACAGTGAGCTCATAGTAGATATGACCTCATCTATGACATAGATCTATGTCATAGATCAAAGAACTTCTGGGGTTATAAATGCTTCCATCGCAAAACATCAGATAGTATACAACCATCTCTTTAACTAGTAGAACCGTTTTTGAAAGCATTTTTTACATGGAAGGAATAATAGCGACTTTTTTTTTCCCCATAACTTTTGGAGCCGGATATCTTATAACAACAGGTGTGCGAAAAGTAGTTAGCAAACTACTACCAGATATCACATTTGAAATGACTAGATCTGTTGAGTCAACGGAGTACGATGAGTTTGATTCATTTTTGTTCAATCCTTCCCCGGCTGGGGAAGGGTTGAATGGTAGCTCTCAGGACGAGCTAACGTCCCCGGCTGGGGAAGTTAGCGATGAAACTGTCCTGTTGGCCAGGACAGTCGAGACACCAGTTCAGGCCAACATTTCAGAAGAGCTAACGTCCCCGGCTGGGGAAGTTAGCGATGAAACTGTCCTGTTGGCCAGGACAGTCGAGACACCAGTTCAGGCCAACATTTCAGAAGAGCTAACGTCCCCGGCTGGGGAAGTTAGCGATGAAACTGTCCTGTTGGCCAGGACAGTCGAGACACCAGTTCAGGCCAACTTTTCAGAAGAGCTAACGTCCCCGGCTGGGGAAGTTAGCGATGAAAAGACGACGGCTGAAAGTGAGAACGTCTCAAACATTCGCCCGATTCCAAAGGTTCGAAGTCCCATATTACCGGGCTGCAATATTTGTAATGAGGAGCACAGACGTAGAGCGGAACTGGGACTACCTCCCAAACGGAAGAAAAGATGTAACATATGTTGAAGCAGTTTGGTGTAACTGAGTTTGGTGGGTTAAATATTACATTTAACTGAGTTCGGTGGGTTAAATATTACATTTAACTGAGTTCGGTGGGTTAAATATTACATTTAACTGAGTTCGGTGGGTTAAATATT